>VXAU01001190.1:412060-453609 GCA_013399695.1 Formicarius rufipectus
GTGCTGTGGGGAGCGGGGGTGGGTTGTGGTTTGGTTTGTTTTGTTTTGTTATTTACCTCTAAAGTATGGCTTTGTGTCAAGGTACAGCCAAAATTATTTTCTTGATAATTAAAGAGGAGGAAGTCCTGGATGCCTTGTTTTGGGGTCAGGTGAGCTGGGGCTGAGCAGTGTTGTGGAGGTCCTACAGGGATAAAAAGAAGGAAGGACAGGGGAAGCTTCCCATACTGCACAGTTCTGAGAACTGCAGCAACTGTGCTGCAGCAGAAGAGGCTGGAGTGGAAGATGGCATCCTAGGAGGATCCCATTTTCCTGCTGCTGCAGGACTGGGAACAGGATAGGAAATCCTTGAGACTCAGCTGAATCAAGGAAAGAAAAAAAAAAAAAAAAGGAAAAAAGTATCGTGTAAACAGGATTTACTATTCCAGGCAACTGGTAGCTCTATTTCTGCTACACTACTTAATGACTCCCAGACATTTCACACCTCTCCTTCCTTTCCCAGAGTTTCCTGTCTCAGATGGGTGCCTGGTTGTTCACAGGCAGGGATCAAAAGAACTCTGGTTTACTCCTTTATTTTAAAAGCATAACTGGCTATAATATTTTTTTAAATGCACTGCAATAGTTCATAACACTGCCAAGTATATGACCTGTATTAATATCCAATTTAAAAGCTTTGCCACACTCAAAATTATACACCCTTCCTCCCTTAAAAAAAGCAACACCAAAAACAAAACCAAAAACCCACATAATTTGTGTTACCTGTAGTATGAGAATGAAAGTCAGGCATCCCCTGTCTGACAGGCAAGTGTCCTGGCTCAATCACTATTCGGAGCAAGTGCTCCATAAGGGAAATAGCCCAAGACTTGAAGCTGAACAACACTACGTTGCAGTCTTAATTATATTTCTTCTTGCCAGGCTAAAACTGTAAGTTAAAAGAGAAAAAATAAGTTTGTCTGAGTTCCTTTTTCTGCAAAGGCAGGATGCAATCTTACTACAGAGGAAATCCCACATATTAATAGAGCTCTTCTTTTGGTGTTACTAAAAGGTCAAGTGCTGTTTGTTATTGCTAGCTGGCAGACTGATCTCACCAAAGATACATGTGCTTTCCTGCGGCAACCACAAACTTCATAGTGTCTGCAGTTTTTGGCAGGTTTTGTTTGGGGGAAGAGAACTTGGGGTTTGTTTGCTTCTATTCTCACTACTTGTAAAAGGTGTTGCAAGTTGAATCAAGACTCCATAATGTGCACAGCTTGGAATCTCAGTTTATTTTATATTTGATATATTGTATAATATGACTGTTTCATTAAATGTTTTATATCAGTACCAAAAAGACAATTTATGGAAATCAGATAGGTATGCACTGTAAGGAGAATCAAGCAAAAAGTACATGCATGATGCAGAGAAGCACTTACTTAAATGATAGTGTCTGGGATCAAGCAATTCTCCCAACTATAACGTGTCCAACCAGAAAATTTCATGCATTTGAAGAAGTATGAAATTCTCAGGACTTCTTTATATACAGCACAGCTAATAAAATGCCTAGAGATTTATTTATTGGACTATGTTCATAGTTAATGTTTCAAATCTTCATTTTCAGCTGAAACTCCAGTACTGATAAATCACAGACACATCTTCCATTAGCTGATGTGCTGGACACTGTCATACTACAAATTGTCACCATGTGCCAGATAGATATTTCACTCTTCATCTTGGAGTGTTACCTTGCAGGTACAGGTTGGCATTGCTGACAGTAACCAACTATGACACTGGTGTAAAGACAAGATTGTCACACGTGTGGAGGGGATTGCCACTCTTCCGAATGCACAACAATTCTCTTGTGGTGTAGGTGAGCAGTGCTGCCTCCATCCACAGGGGTACTTGTCCTGTGGCCTCTGGTACATGGCAGTTTTCCAGGAGGCAGAGATACACCAACTGGAGCTGAAGAATCATCATCATCTGTACTGATGTCAAAAGAAACGAGAATCTGAACTACAGTGGCAGCACCCTCCTTTATATTTTCAAGGGATCTGCAAAGCCAGCTTTTCCCAATGTGTACGACCCCTGCCCATCAGCAGGGCAGAGTTTGTGTGCTAGACCTGCCGTGTGATCTGCAAGGGCGAAGGACTTTGTGTGACCATTGATAAAGGGCTTTATCTGTTAAGTATTTGCAGATCTTCAGGAACTTTAAGACCAAAACAAATCTTGTTTCCATTGCTGGAAAGTAGCCTTTGGGATGTGAGGTGAGGGAAAGTAATAATGGGGATCTGTCCAAATGATAGGTCAGTTATACTTGCGATTGCCACAGCACTGACTAGGAGTCGGTCTTTTCACTTCATGCTCAACACGTGCCCTCTGTTTCAACCATCAGTCTTGGTTTCCTTGTCTCTTAGACATGTTGTGGCTCTGGTCCAGCCTGCACCCCCATGCTGCCTTCCCAAGGGCCAAGGGGAACATACTCTGCAGTCAGGACACAATCGTGAGACGTGCTGAGCAAGGAGCTCAGAAACGCCCCTGGAAACCACTGTGCAGGGTAAATTTTGCTCTGAGAGACTTGTTTCAAACTCGAGGTCACATCCTGTGCTGTTCAGTATCAGATTCAAGGAAAGGGGCAGTGGCAGAATGGCCATCACCCCTGACAGATCCCTGTCTGCACTGGGACGAGCAGCCCTCCCAGTCCCTTGTGCCTGGGTGCTTTGCTTGCTGGGAATGACAGGGTTGGGGGGCACATTGGCTGCAACAGCCCTGTATTCCTCAAGATGTTGACAAGCTGCTCTGAACAGGACTGCACAGCCCCAGCCAGCCACATGCCAGCTGAGTACCCTGTAACCAGGTTAGCATGGCTCCAAGTCCAAAATAACAATCATTATTTCTTTGGTACTCTGCTAGAGGTTAAGCCTGCCATGACCCCAGTAGTAAAAGGCAGAGCAGCTGAGGGAATAATCCTGCTGAATCCAAAGACAGGAGAATAAGATCATCCCTTGGACTCAATTTTCAGAGTGAGAGAACTGAGTTATGCACAGGTGACCTCCTGGACATGACAGCTGGGCAGTGTGAGACTGAAGACAGCAAACAGAAACATGACTGCCTCATCCTGAAAGAAATTCAGAAAATGACCAATGAATTATTCATATAGTAAGAAGAAAGGAGCACAAAGGTGGAATTCTTGGTATGGGTGACTTTATGAGACACACATTCTCAAGGATTCACCAGAGATTTTCCAGTATAGAAAAATTAATCCAAAAATCCAATGTTGAGACAAGATGAGTTGCAGTGATGAGAAATCCAGAGATTTCAGGATAGACATGCTCCCAAGCTGTGTAAACTCAGATGCTGCACTCAAAACCAGTTTACTGAATTTGAGGAATTTATCCAGGCAATGAATAAGTTCTGAATTATTATGTCATCACCCTAGTTCTGACAGGGAAACCAGTGCAAGACTGAAATATGCATAAAGCAAAACTATTTCTGAATGAAGGGGAATGCTTCCAGAAATGATATTTCATTTAGTGTCATTTCAGGACAATGATTGACACCAGTTTAAGCACTTGCTCTCAAACTTATGTCTTCAGGTATATTACTCCTGGGAGAAGTAGATGAAGTAGCAAGGGGGAAGAAAAGGAAAAGGTAAGTGCAAACATCAAAGTCTGCTATGACTAGCAAGATACAACCTTTCTAGAATTAAAGCAGTTACATCTTTCACAGTCATTTGCTTTCAAGAGGCCTGAGTCTGTACCTTGTACAAACAACACACGGTGCCCATTTTACCTGGTACAAATGTTTGGTTTCCCTTTTGCTTAAGCAGAAAATAAATTTGCCCTCTCCACAGAAACATATTCAAAAATATTAAACAATATTAATAATACAGATTGTGTCCCACTGTGATTTTTTTGCAAGCAAAGGTTGATTTAATTTTTTTATTCATTTCCATTTAAGAACAGTCCTCCTCTACGTCCTGCTTCTGTAGTATGTCAAGCTGAAAAAGCTCCTCTCTTTACAGCAGGTCTCATTTTCTGACTGCCCAGTCAACACAAATGTGTAAGGTTTCCCATCCATCATTTCACTATTTCTTGTCTGCAGCCCAGAGTGCAGCTCTGCTCTCACCATGCTCTGGACTCTGTTCTGCCACTCCGTGAGGGTGTGCAGAGCTTGGGGAATACCCTAAAACTGAAAGTGAAGTGGCACTGGCAGTGCGACAGAGAGGGAGAGAGAAACAAAACCTGATTATTCCAAACCAGTTTTCAAAAAGAAACCAAACCAAAACAAGCTAAAACAATACTTGGGAAGTCAAACCACAGCTATGGAGGTGCAGAGCTCACAGGAGGAAGGGGGATAGCAAGTATGTCTCAGTCCCAGACCGTGCTTCACTGTTTTGTGGTAGCCTAAACTCTGCAGGAAGACTGGAGTGAGAAGCAGACTCCACATCCAATTTCTTACCTGAAAAGGATTAACTGGATCAAACAGGATAGAAATAGAGGATAATCAGCTAAGAGGTTGAAAGAACCTTTCCAGCAGCTGCTTTGTCCCTCCATCCCTTCCCAGTGTCTGAGCCCAAAGTGAGCAGAACTACATGGCTTTTCCTAGCAGAACATAGCACAGCTCCTTCCCCGTTGTCCGCAAGAGGAGGTGCTCCCCAGCCCTGCCTTGGGCTGCTGACAAGGTGCAGTTCCCCACTCAGCAGAAGCCAGGGGCTCCCAAGAGAGAGTAGGTGGGGTTTTGTGGCAGGTCAGAAGCATGCTCTAGTGCCTCTCATAATTTCTGCTACTGAGGCTTTCAAGGAGCAGTGAAAACAAAGTCCCTTCTCAAACTGTGATGGGAGTAAATTGGGAGACGGTTGTAAGAACAGATGTTTGACACAGACAAAAAAATGGAAAAGGACAAAAGCAAAGCGGGAAGGCATTTAATGAAGCCCCAGAAAACACTTTGTGTGTTCCCACACAATTCCTTTTCTGCTCCAAAAGGCTAGAGGTGGGTTTACGTGCACTTAGGAATCCCTGAAAGAGTTTAATCTTTGCACATTTGCGGGAAGGGAGTCTCAGCATGTGCCTTGTGTAGCATTTAACATGTGGGAGGCTTTTATCTTACAGAATACTACATGCTGAGTGTGCTGGTTGAGTTGTTCTCTGGTTGCACCTATATTTCTGCTGTGCACATCAGCTCTGGTGCCCTCTTGAGAACATTCTCCTTGAGACTACTTTGTAGTGTAAATGGGAACAGTGTCATGCTAAGGAGTGTGTTTTAGCTTGCACAGGAGACTGCACAGCACTTTTTCTAAATAGTAATTTGCTATGCTTTAGAGCACATGGCCTATGGGAACATATGGGCCACTCTGCACAATTTAGATGTTAGGAAAACAAGTCTTTCAAAGGAAAGAAATGGTATTGTGGAGGGCAAGAGACAAACTGAGAACTGTGACCGATCCTGGAACAGAGCCATTGAATTAGGGTGCTACTGAATGAACTGCAACTACAATGAAAAGGGGAGAGAAAAAAATCAATTCAACAAACAAACAAAAGCTAAACCAGAAAAAAAAAAAAAGTAAAACCAAACAAAAAAAAATACAAATACAAGCAAAAGAAAAAAAAAAGGAAGAAAAGGCAGAATCTTGACAAATTATAAATAAAAAAAGTGGGTGTCAGTCAGAGTGAACATAAAAGCCAAATCCAGAAAGAAAGAAAACACAATTTGCTGAGAAGATTGAGGATAGAAACGTGCTTTCTATTTTAATGCCCACAATGAGAGCACGTGGAACATCTGTTTCCCATGGCCATCAGGAATTGGTAGTGGCTCTCCATCACAGGCACTGAAGTCAATCTGCCTGCTCAGTGATCCCTCGGGGCCATGGGGCCAGGCAGGCTGTAGAGACCAGATCATACAAGCCCAGGAGAGCTGACTCAGGAGAGCTGTCTCTCACTTTCATAACCCTTATACAGCTCTCATGAAAGCCTGAATCATCTTTACTCACTGCCGTGATTAAATGAACAAAGGCAGCAGAAAGTTCCTTGGGGATCTCTGTGGATTACTGGCTGCTCTACCCATCCTCTGACACGTGGCTGTAGTAAAGCATCAGACAAACATTTTTGCCTGTTCAGTAAGCTACTGACTCAACTGGCTGAATTAACACATACCCTGGAGTCCAAGCACACATCTCTGTTACTCTGAGGGCCATGCACCACCTCACTGCCTGAACCCCTTGTTGTTGTCTGGGCAGTTTAGGTGAGCACTTGTAATGAATTTGTGTGCATTTTTCACCACCTTACCCTCTTTGAATATATGATATTGTACATGTGGAAGGAAGCCAAAAGGTCGCTTCAGTCCCATGTTTATTCACAAGAGGGACAGAGTGCATGTTCTGGCAGATTGCTTTGTCTTCCAGACTTCTATGACACACCTCTGGTGTGTTGCATAGAGCAACCAGAGGTTGTACAGATCATCCCAGTCTCAACTCTGAGGAAGTCCTTGAACTCCAGTTCCTTCAGCCCTCACGTGCATCCAAAGCCCTACACTTTCTGCGCATCTATTGCTTGGTGACAATGAGACAGTGATAAGCATCAGCCTACAGTGGCTAATGATGAAGCCTTCTTGGGTTTCACTGTCACACCAGCTATTGCTGCAAATCAAAATAAATACATTTCTATCAAAATAAGGCTGGAACTCTGACATTAGGCACTCCTGTCACTCTTGTGGCTGGATTGCAGCAGTTGCTGGAACCAAAGGAGATGACCCAAACAAAAGCCTGCTTGTGCAGCTTTCATGTGTTATACGGTCTGTGTACCTCTTGCTGAACAGCTTTAGTCAGTTCAGATGTAGTGGAGAAAAACTCCACCTTTTAAAACCTCCAGAGAAAGGCAGAGCCTAGGATGCATTTCTGTTACCTGGCATATACATTTGTTGGAGAGAAACTTGGATGTGAACTGAAGACTCCAAAGAAATTAAATTACTTGAGAAGCTACTGTGAATGAAGAGAAACGTGTGTGTTTGAAACAAATTTATTTACTACCATGGGAGAAGTGTAATTGAAGAAGAGAAACTTGTAAAGTGAAGCATTTGGAAATTACTTGAGAGGGAAAGAAAGTACAAGGCTCCTGCACTCTGGAATTAATGTCTTGCTTGATTTGTGGTATCTAACTTTGGAAACGCCTCTATCAATTAACTTGAAAGTGCGATATCTCACCCCAGAGAGTCAGGCATTGCTGTTTAGGGATAAAAAGATATGACTCTCTAATCTTGTTCTTCAACTCTTACACAAAGTGGAACAAGGCATTGATTAAGATATAACAAATGGCATCCACTTCTAGACTCCTTGGTAGAAAAGAGATGTGGAACTCCTGCAAAAGGTCCAACAGAGAACGACAAAGATTATTAGGGGACTGGCGCATCTCTCATATGAGGAAAGGTTGAGGGAGTTGGGCTTGTTCAGCCTTAAGAAGAGATAACTGATAAGGTCCCTTCTCAGTGTATACAAGTCTCTGAAGGGAGGGTGTCAGAAGGATGGAGACAGGCTCTTCTTGGTGGTGACAAGCAATAGGACAGGAGGTGGTGGGCAGAACCTAGAACACTTGAAGTTCCACCTGGACGTGAGAAGGAGCTTCTTTACTGTGTGGGTGACTGAGCACCAGAGAAAATTGCCCAGAGAGGTGGTGGAGTCTCCCTCACTGGAGATATTCAGGAACTGCCTGCACACAATCCTATGCAATGTGCTCTAGGATGACCCTACTTGAGCACGGAGGTTGGACCAAGTGCCCCACTGTGGTTTCTTTCAACCCTACCTATTCTGTGATCCTGTGATTGTCTGATGGCAGCACTGGGTCTGGGTTTCAGGTGCAATATACCAAGGATTTCTTCTTTGTCTGTGAAAACCCAGTTGTGCCTAAAATCTACCCGAGGGTAAAACCGAATATGCTTCACCCTGAAACGACTCATGAAAACAGAACTATCTCAGAGAGTCCTTTTGCATGAGCAAAGCAACACAGTTTGCCAGCATCTGGCTACTATTTGATAAAGGAGCTGGTTTGGCCTTCTTACAAAGGGATAAAAAAGATGGATATTGCTGAACTGTAGAGATTTCTCTGTAATCAAGAGTTGGGAATGTCTCTCACACCATTCCCAACATACGGTCCATAAAGTGACTATTCTGCACCAGAAGGTGTGCTGCAGCCTACTCTGGAGCAGGGGGGCACCAGCCCGCTCTCAGCACCATGGACCTTTATGAAATATCACAACTGGACTTCTAAGGGACCAACAGGTGTTTCACTTTTGCTGTCACTTTCATGAATTCACTCAGTATGAAAACATGGGCTGAAAATAGGTGAAAAGTAGCCTTGTCCTTTCTGTGTTTGCTGCACTACAGATCCAGTAGCTCGGGTTACTCTGGAAAATGCCTAGGTCTTCTCAGCTACAAACCCTACAAACTCAGACAAGAGAACATGGGTCTGAGCTTGTGTTTGGTTTTTGTTTTTGTTTTTGTTTTTTAATATTTTTGTTTGGTTTGGTTTGGTTTGGGTTTTGTTTGTTTTGGTTTTGGTTTGGTGGTGGGTTTGTTTTGTTTGTTTGTTTTTGGTTTGGTTTGTTTGTGTTTTTGTTTTGTTTGTTTGGGGTTTTTTTTCTGCCTGACACAGCATTTCGTGCATTCAGGACCATGCAGGGTGCTGAAGGCTTTCATTGACACCTCTGCAACTGCAGGGCAGGAATGACTGATCAGCTGTGTAGTAGGAACTTGCAAAAGGAACCAGCTGAGGATGCACAAAACAGAGTTGATGACTTAAACTACTTTCTCTTCTTTGCAATATCTCCACAGAGTAGACATGAATCAACTGCTGTTACAGATTCATATGGTCATAAGGCTCAGGTCACTCTCAGGTTTCAAGGTTTCTTCTCATGGAATTGTTCTGTTTTTCAAAAAATTTACTTTTTTAACTATCTACATTTATTTATTTGTAAGAATACATTAAAAATAAACAGATGCATTGAGTTCAGTTCAGGATCACTCTTGTCTAATATCATATTTTTCTACTCCTTAGCTCTCTGATCTCCAACAATTTTTCCCTAAAGGAATCAGGATTAGAGGATCAGAGGATAGGATCACTGGGAAATTCAGGCTGGAAGGGACCTCAGGAGATGCCCTGTGCTCTTCTTCTCTAAGCAGGGCCAGCTGTGATGTCAGACCAGGTTGCTCAGGGCTTTGCCCAGCCAGGTGTGGTAATCCCCCAGGATGGAGTGTGCCCAACCTCCCTGTGCAGCCTGTCCCTCTGCCTGACCCCACCCTGCCTGTTCTCATGGGAAAGGTTTCAGTACCTGCACTGGACCCCTCTCATTTGGTTCCTGCCTGCTGTACCTTGTTGCCCTGCCATGCATGGCTGTGAAGGGTCTGGCTGCTTCCACTCCACCCCCTCCCCATGGACACTGGGATGTCTGTGAGGTGCCCCCAAAACTGTCTCTGCCCCCGGCTGGACAAGTCTCCCTGCCCCAGTCTCTGCTAATGGGGCCACACACCAACCCTGAGCATTGCAGGGTGAACTCACTCCAAGTTATATGTATCTTTCTGCACTGGGGGCACCAAACTGGTACCCAGATGTGCTCTAAGAAGGAGTGCTGGGCAGAGGGGACAACCCCTGCCCCAAGCTCCTGCTGGTGCTCCTGCTCTTGCAGTCCCAGACACTGGTGCCTGTCTCTGTTACCAGGGCTCACTGCCAGCTTCTGCCCAGCTCACTGTCCCAGCCAGGGTGTATCTGCACACTGGTTTTCCACAGACCTTGACTGCCTTCCTGTATCAGTTTGCCTCAGTATTTTTTGACCTGTTCTTGATTATGACTTCTGCGACACCCTTTGCCAAAGAGCTAAAAAACACCCAAACAAACAACAAACAAACAAAACCAAAACCAACCAACCAACCAACCAACCAAAAAAAAAAAAAAAAAAACAAACACACACACAAAAAACAACAACAACAAAAAAAACCCAAAAAAAACCCAAAAAACAAACAAACAAAAAACAAATCAAACAAACAAACAAACAGAAAAAATCAGTATTTTCTGGAAATTCAATTTTCATGAAAAAGTGCTCATTTTTATTTGCTGTCTCTGACTGTTTCATTGGTGACTGCCAGTTCTGTGAGAAGCAGGGAATAAATTTTCTTATGCAGCATATGATTTTATAGAGCTACATCATATTTCTCCTCAATCATCTATTCCCAAGCAGTGGGATCATATTCTGTTCAGTAATTTTTGGAAGTAGATCTATACAGCAAATTCCAGTTATTCCCTGCACCTTTTTTCCATTTCCATGATAACCTTTTGAGATGAGAGTATATGAAAAGATGACGCATCATAAATTTACAGTGTAATTCACCCTGCTTTGTGCTCCCTTCTTTTACTAGTGATTACCAAGAGTCTCCTTACTACTTAACACTGATCTGATGTTCTCAAAGCACTACCAGACCTTTCTTATGTGGTTAGAGGAAAGAGAGAGCCCATCATTACACATATGTGTGTAGTTAAGACTGTTTACCCTGTGTGAATTATCGTGAACATAATAACACCAGCTTTTCATCTCTGCCTTTATTTCCAGTTAATCAGTACCATGAGATCCTTCTGCAACTCTGTGCAGCTGGTTGCAGTTCAGACAACTCTGGATAATTTTGTAGATGTGGCACTTAGGGACATGGTTTAGTGGTGGACTTGGCAGTGCTGGGTTAAGGGCTGCATTCAATAATCTTAGAGGTCTTTTCTAACCTGAACAGTTCTAGATTCTATGACCAACAAACCCTCTCATCTCATGACAGAAGCTTTTCTTCCTACCTCACTTACAAGTATTCTGAATGATGTAGGTCACAACATAAATTTCTCTCAGACTTCACCCATATCTTCTTTCCAGCTGCTTATTTACCTCTACTTTTATATCCCTACTTCTAAAACTACCATTAAAACTTTCCTGGACCCTTGTTTCTTCGAAGATCTTGGATACAGGAATCTAGAAGAACTGAAGGGCAGCACTGTGTCCACTGGCCTGCACTGATTTTTCAGAAGATGGACAGTCTGCACCATAAAGTGTCGACAACCTAAGACCTCCAGCAGTTATTAGGAATCTACAAGGTACCAGCCTTTCTCGAATAATGAAGGCTCTAAACAAATATTTAGTACAAGGTTGCTTTCTCTGGGACAGATGAGTAGTGGCATTACATCAGTGCAGCCCTGGTAGGTGAAGAGCTGGTCATTTCCCTTTGGGCAGGACAAAGCCTCCTTTGAGAAATCTGTACTTCAGTCACCTACAGGCTGTGCTGTCACACTGTTATGTCAGCAGAGAAAGTGAAGGTTCCTGCTCACTGCGTCTGCAAGAAAAAAAGTCTCATCCTCCAAGAGAGTTTGTACTGCTTTGTGGAGACTCCAGGCTCCCCAGTTCTGTACAGGGAAACACCATGGCAATCTCACCATTCTATCTCAAGCAAATAAAGTGTCTGGCCTCATTAGGGAAGAGGAAGGGCAGCCTCTGCCTGGAACAAACCCAGCATTTTTTCATAACCTTCTTGAAATGAAGGTGGACCCTCTGTAAATGTGCCTTTTGCTGTAACATTTGAGAAATGCTTTCACATCTGAGGAGACATGTTATCATAACAGGGAGAAGTTGCACGTTTTAATGGAAAGCCACTCAGAAAACTCGCCTGGAGAACCTGAAACAGACAGCAGACAGCTGCTCACTGACACAGGCTAGGATTGTGCAGTTGCCACCTTGTGGGCTGCCAGCCTGCCAGGTAATGCCTCTTCATGAGCAGAGAGAGCAAAAGGACTGGGGAAGTCAGGGGAGAGGGAAAGTTGGAACTGCTGGAGTTGAGGCCGTCCATATTAGAGCCTCAAGACCTCTACACTGTTAGCCCAAGCAACCCTACCCAGTGGTGGCCCTGACACTCTTCTGCTGAGCAACCCTGAAGGGGGTACTGTGCACAGTCTGAAGCTCGTGCATGTGCACATAAAAGGTCAGTGAGACCTCCCACACTTGCTCCAGCAGTGGCCTAAGAAAGGTGTGTGAGAGAGCTGAGACAGGAATCTGGGAAAGAACTCCTCAGAAATGTGTTCCACAGCTTCACAGCATCATCAGTCCAAGGGCAGCCTGGTCTAAGATGGGGTGGAACATAGAGAAGGGCATTACCCACTAAGTGGACTCTCCTGCCAGAACACCTCACTCATATGTTCCCTGGGCAGGCAGGATGAAGGAAAGACCACTTCCTTCCTCATGCAGGATGTGTGCAGGACACAGATACCAACAGTCCTCCTCCTCTAACTCTTCACTCAGCACAGAGCATGGAGACCAGCTCTTTATAAGGCAGGACCTCCCAATGTTTCCAGCCCTGAGCAAATACAGCATCCCCATCCCGTACACATGACACTCTGTTTGCCCCTGGACCTGGCTGGTGTGCAGCAGTGAGCCAGAAAACATCTGTGATCCAACCCTGGTCTTGCATGTCCAGTGTCAGGGGGAATGCTTGAAATATGAGGGGTCTCTTCTGCTACTGTGTCTGTCACAGCACAGGCAGAGCTGTTCATCCTCTTCTTGGTTGTTGTTTTTGTTTGGTTTGGTTTGGTTTGGTTTTTGCCTGCTGCTTCTCCTACAGCCTAATTCAAGGCTGCAGAACTTAATTCTGAACTCAGTACTCAATATATGATGAAGATGTGGAACTCCTTCGATTTTTATTACTTTTATACAATTGTTTTTATTAGTGGGAATGATTATTGAGCAAGAGGGACAAAAATCCCTTTAAATAAAAGATAGTTTTACTATTTTTGTTCATGGCCTCAAATCATGTTAGCATTGAATTTTAAAGGTCAGGATTGGAGCAATACAACTCACCAGTTAAGTCTTCACTGGTGTATTATTGCATCAATTTCAGAAGGAGAAGTCTGAAAAAAGTGCCAAGGGAGATCAAGACCAGACTGGTGACAAAAAAAGTTGAAATGGAACAACGAGGCTCATGGTGATGGTGACTTTATTAGTTTCTCCCTTTCCTCCTGAAGTGTGCTTATCCCACAAAACTTAAACACCAATGTCCTGCAAGAGAATCTCTTGGCACTTGGCCTGCTGGGTCAGACATCTGTCATACCACAGTCATGTGCAGCCCCTGCAAGACACCAAGAGCACCATGTGAACTGCACAAACAGAATTGTGTCAAAAGTCAGGCATTTTGGAGTGTGTTAAGTGGCAAATTTTAATGCAGCTCTGAAAAGGTTTCTATCGCCCCTGAGAAGACAAAATGTGCTGTCCCAGAGCACTCCTTCTGTCTGTGTGATTAGCAAAATGTTAGGAAGTCAGCCAAAGGGTGCAAATTGCTTGACTCTCAAGAGAAGGGATAAATAAATGAAGAAAAACTGGAATATCAAGGACTGTCTACTCAAACAGCTCTTATTTAAAAGATACTTCATTGGTATCAACACATCAGCACAACATGGAGGTACTCTAGGTTTGTAAAGCAACATGCTTTGGCACTTCAGGAGTAACCATAAAGGTCCACGTGCAAATAAAAAAGTTGAGAACAGGATTCCTTGCTAAAAATGTCTTGTTTGAAGTTAAGCAGGGTCAAACAAGGAGAACACCTAGAGAGAACAGCTAAAACAGGAAGGGAGGTTGGTACAGTCTTTTGTAAGCGGTATAGCACTTTACACTAACTTAACATTTTACCTTCATCAAATAAACCTGCTTTATTTCCATTTGCAGTTTTGTCTAGTAGTAAAATGATCTCATAGTAAGCCAGGAGGTGATGATGTTCCTTACAATAACAGTGAACTGCTGAAGAGGATGCCTTGGGACAAACCAACAGTGCATACGGTTCAGCATGTGTGTTGGAGGATGCCACACACAGGGATGTGTGCTGTCATAAGTCATCTGGCAAGTGTAGGAGCTAGCAAGATCAAGTGATAACCAAAGGAGAAATATTTTCTCTAACAGCCTCTTTGGCACAAATCTGCAACTTCTCCACAACTGAGAATATGTTCAATGCTCAAATAAATAATAAGTGAAGACCACACAAAATGGGAGTCCCGATACACGTGGAAGACTTCAATGCCTGAACCTGTGTGTGCAGTGCCTTCAACCACGAGTTCTGTTCACCCTCTGCTCTGGCTTTGCTTAGCAAAGAAGTCCTGACAGCCAGCCCATGGCCCTTGCAGACACCTCTGATGGAGAGTGACTTGCCAGAGAGGATTCTGTGATTAAAGGAAATAATTTGTTACCTCCTTGATTCTAGTCAGGTTGATTTATACCACTGAAGGATTTTGATCACATACATGACTGCAAAGTGTTTGCAATATATCTGATTTGATGAGGGGCAGCCTGATCTTGCTGACCTTGACATCCACTCTGTGGACTGTGAAACACTCAGAGTGCTTGAACACTTTCCTTTGGTTTGGGTTTCTTTGGCAGTTATTTTTGAAGTCCTGATAGATGGCTGAAATATTACAACCAATTTGGATTCTCCTGCCTTATGTCAGATAGATTTTGCACTCTAGTGCTAAGAAATTACTGCACTGTCACTTCTGAACCTCAGCTTTATGAGTACGATGTATTAGATAAAAACAGAACTGTGCAACGCCTCCTGAAGGTGGGTTCATGTTGCAATATTAGGGTCACGTAATTCTTCCTAGGTCAACTTTGAATGGCATTTGTGCATTTGTAATGTAGGAACAGCTGGCCAAAAATTAAGTCCCAGACTTTTAAATGACTTGGCATAGCCTTCTGGGCCTGAATGTCAAGTCTAGCTAAATATGTCTTCAGGGATCAGATTTGAGTTTTCAGTCTTCAAAAGCATGTCCTAGTATCAATATCCCTTATGCTTTTGTTTCCTGGGTAATTTGGAATGATCACGCTTTGCCACTGTGGTATTTTGCCTCCTACAAGTTTTTTAAGAGGTGATTCCATGAAAAACAATATTGTTGTTGTTGTTTGGGACTTTTTTTAAAATCTGATTAACTCTGAACCTCACACTATACTTGTTCACTGTGTGTGGGCCTCTCTGCAAAGCGCCATAGAATCCACTCAATATCTCCTTCAAATGCTAGCACTGAAACTTCATCCAGTGTCTCCAGACTCAAGAATCTTATCAAGTCACTCTCATTTTCAAATCCTAAATACATTTGTGTGTATTATATCAGTGCACATGTTTGCTGGCCTTGGGGACGAATGAAATTATCTGATGTACTATTTGGAAATCATGAACATTGTATGACACCCCTAAATGCCACCATTCATTTTGAAATGCTCTGAACTAGTGGCACTGTGAAGACTAATTACTGTGCTGTGATTCTAGGTGTGTTACATGAGTCTAACATATTACCATTAACATATTGTGAAACATTTGTATTAAGATATTGTTGGTGGCAAATGCAGCATCAAACATAACAACAGTTCTCTCCACAGGGTTAGAAGAACCGTTCCCTTTTTCCTACAAGGAATTTACCATCTTCCTCACTTCAGTGCTGAAGTTTTCTAGCACTGTTGGGAAGTCAGAGATTGCAGCAGGGTTGCATGAGGAAATGTGTAATAGATGTGGGATAGAAATGGCATGAGTTAATTCAGTGAGGATGACTCTTCATACGAGAAAGAATATGCCAGTGCCTGCATAGACTGAGCCTGGATTTAAAAGGAAATACCTGGTTGGTCTGTCTTTTCTGTGGGATGCTTGAAGAGGAAGTTATTTTGCTTACAAGAATTAAAATGAAACATACTTCAGAGTCTGAGCATACAATAAGTATCTTTCAAAGCTACCCCACTCTGCTGATGTGTCCATTTTATCTGGAGAAGCGTTCTTCGTTTTGCAAGACTGAGTTTGTAATAGCAAATAACACCCTCTGGACAAAAGGGAGGGCTTGAAATTCCCCCTTGAACTTCCCCTGTGAGCGTGGGCACCTGGCACTCACTCAGCATACAGCGTGTCTGCCACCCCGAGGGCTCTTCCCTTCTGTGTGCAGGGAAGTGGCACTTGGGAAGCACTTGGCAGAAATCTGAGCTCGCAGAGCTGCCCATGGCTGAGAAAAGGGAGGTAGTTCCATTTCAGCTACTGCTGGCCACATTATCCCCCCGCCTCCCTTGCATGGCTAGCACCTTCTTATACCCACTCCTGTGCCCATTTACCTACCAAAATGCCAAAACCTGGCCACTGCTTTTGTTCAGAGAGGAGCACAGTGCATGGCAACTCTAGCAGAGGTGGTGGTAGGAACTTTGTCCAGGGGCTGGGGTGGGAACCACCCCCTTTTGGCAGCTGGGAACTGTTACATTGGCTCATGCCGTCTCATGAAACCTTACCCCAAGACAGCTGCAAAAGGAGGAATATCACAAATAGGAACCTGGAAAGAAGGCAAAGCAGCTTCTTCCACTTCACCCTGACTTTTCCCCTGGAAAAGTGGTGGCCAGCTTTAAGAGGCTGGTGAAGGACAAGAGTAGAAAGAACAGCAGTGAACCCACGCGCCCAATAAAGGTGTGGTATAAAGGCAAAGAGCAGACTGAAGTCCCATGTGCCATCTCCAGCGGCGTGTCTTTCTAGAAAGAAGCCATTCAGATCCGGGAGTAAAATATAACTTGTCTTATGGAGAGAGAAGCCCAAAGATGAGTCCTCTGGGTGACCAAGAGCTTGTGGGACTGCCCACCTGCTGGAGGGGCCATATGTGGATGCACGGTTGTCTCCCACCCACGTTGTAAGCTGCAGACTTTTCTTATCCCAGAAAAGAGCCCATGGAACATTCATAGCTGTGAAGGCAGTGGTGTGCAGGGGCCTGGGTCTGGTTACCAAACTACTCTGTTAAAGTTAAGGGACAAAACCTCAGTGAGATTTAGAAATCCCTTAAGAAGGAAGGGATCCTGACAGTAGCTTTACTCCTACTCCTTTACTCTCACTCTCTATCCCCCTGATATTTCTTCAGTTGATATTGATCCAATTCACATGTATAAAACAAATAACTGTATTTAACAGCCCTAGTTGCAAGCAATCAAAGAGCTCTTAAAAAATCTCAGAATGTGAATTTACAATGTTTACCCTCGGGCAGGAATTCCATTAATAATTTAAGATGTCTGTGTGCAATTGAACAGTAATGGTAATTTTCAGCTACAAGGGATCAATCTAACAGCATATTCCAGATGTCTGTATGCTGTGGAAATAGCATTTCTCTGGTTAAATGCCATCTTTATATACAGTGAGCTCTGAAAAATTACATCCACTTTTCTCTATGGTTCATTTATAAAGCTTTTTGAGTCCCAGGAAAAGCCCTCATAACGTGACCTGCAGATTCTATGTGTATCATTGCCTTGCACAGCCAGTAGAGCTGCTTCTGCCTTACCCTATAAGTCCAGAGCTTCTTTAGTGTCCAAAGCCTCAGAAGTGAATCATGGACTCATAGAATATTCTGAGTTGGAAGAGACCCACAAGGACCAAGTCCAAATCCTGGTCCTGCACAGGACAGCCTGAAGAATCACAGCGTGTGCCTGAGACCATGAAGAGAGGGGCACTGGCTTCAGTGTGCCTTCCTGAAGAGCAGCACTGGATCCACACGGATCATCTCTCACGTCGAGCCAGGGCACAGTTTACCCATCAGACACGGAAGGCTGAAGGGCAAAGTCACGGATCAGACAATGCGCTGTTTCTGCAAGAAAACATCTTTCAGTACCTTGGCTGTTGGCCTGGTTTCACAGTGGGATCCGAGGGGATAAATCCATGGTGGGCCTGCCCACGGGGTCAGCAGCCCAGTGCCAGCCTGGTATGGGCTCCTCCCTCCTGGGCAGGACTGGTTGTGTAGATATGGAAAAGGCTCCATCAAGCCTGGGGTGTAAACCTCTGCAAAAAATATTCTCAGGAAGGGCAACAACCAAGAAACTAAGTAAGGAATATATAAGTGCAAATAAATTGCTCAAGAAAGTCAGAGCTGTAAGAACACCAGCCTGGGCAGTGCCAGCCGGAGCAGGTGGAGCAGGCTGTGCCACTGCAGGGTACTGGTGGCAGGTCTCCTGCTGCAGAGTGAAACAGGGCACTGCTTTGTCTGGGGGCTCCTAAAACTTCTGCTGATGTGTATTCACACAGGTGGACAGTGCAGCCCTTGAGTTATTGAAAATAAAATGCCCTAACACCCTCTCCGGAAGGAGTACACCATAAACTCAGCTTCAGTCTAAGGTCTCTGCTGGCTGCCTCCAGCTGGAGGCTGACGCCTGTCCCTGCCTTGATCCTTCTTCTCATGCTGCCAAATGCTTTGTGTTGGCTGTCCCTGCTGAAGGCCTTTGAGCTATGGAAATTTTACCAGCTGTGGCTGGCACTGTAACAACAAAAACCAGCCTGACAGTCAAGGCTAATGGTGGGGGAGGGGGGAAACAATCAGTTTTTAGTGGATTTTTCTGAATTCAGCCTCCCTCAACAAGGGTGATTATAACTAATTAGACAAAGCATGGTAATAACATTCACATTTGAAAGTGTGGGGTCTCAATGGAAAAGGAAATTCAATAGGATGTGATCAGAGAGCTGCAGACAAAGAGATAAAGAAGCCAGTCCAAACCAGTAGCTTTTCAGCAGAGAACAGATGAACAGGTTAGTCAATTTATTTTGTTGTACCTAGAACATTAATAAATGTTACATAGTACTGTAAGTTGCATTTCAAGGAAAGCACCTGACATACCATCCTGGAGGACTTTGTTTTCCTCCTGCCCTGAGCTCTCTCTTTCCTTGGAATGCAAGGATGCACAGCTCACTTAAACCCCTACACAGGTGGGAACTGCAAGTCTGGCTGCTGTACCAGGCACTGTCAGGTCATGAGGGCTCAAGGTTTTGTCCTTGAGGGGCTGGTGCCTGTGCACACACACATACACACTCAAACCTGCAACCCAGCCATCAGACCTGCTCCCCCTTCAGGGAGAGATCCCTTTCATCAAGGGTCCAAAGAAAATAAGTGCTCAGGGTCTTTAATTTTGAAGGGTGCCAGAGCTCAGCAAATTGAGGAGCAAAATCAGGATAACAGCATTATTGAGGTTGGAAAAGACCCTTGAGACCATCAAGTTCACTGAGGAGGTACAAGATGGACCAAGTGACTGGGCACAGTGAAGGTACTGGTGGCTTTGGCACAACTCAGAAACACCTGGAAAAATTCTGGAAAACTTGTGATAAAGTAAAGGAGCTTTAAATGTGAAGAGATACTTGCTTGTTTGCTAGAAGACATGATCTCAGCTCTGAGATGCACAGCTCTGGTCTGACCATCCTGCAAAACTACGTCCTCACAGCTACTCTTGGGAATGGTCTTTTTTAATCACTCTGCCATATGAGAACTGGGAACCATATATACCTTCAACTGACAGTACCCTTTTCTTGCCTGCTGTTGGCAGTGCCCTCATTGTAGTCAGAGACATGAACAACCTGCCATGGAAGCAGGAATCAGGCTCTTTGTCACCCCTGCTAAGCATGAGCAAACAGCAGGACTGCACCCAGTAATCAGTTTGCAGTCATAGTTAAACATCAAACACATGCCCATGTGCTGCTAATGCAGAAAGCAGAGGATTTAAAAAAATGCCACTGATTAAAAGTAATGTCAAGGGAAGTCCCTCAGGCTATAAATTCTGCACAGCACAAATGAGGGAATTTCATCCAGCAGTTCCTGTGTCAGACTCTCCCCATACCAAACTTTCCTCACACTTTCAAGTTGGGCACCTGGCTCTGAACATCTTTCTGGACAATGACTTTCCCTCTCCTCTGAGCAAAAAAAAAAACCAAAATCATAAACAAGTATATGAGAAAATTATTGTCTCAGCAATAATATCTCCATAACTTGGTTTGAAGAAAATGTGTATAAAAAGAGAATCTGCAGTCAGATATAACAGTTGCCAGTAAAATCTTCAGGCCATGTCATTGAAGATGTATATTATGTATGGAATTTACAGAAACTATTTTAATTTATCCACTTCCTCAAGAATATGAATGAGGCTTATAAAAGGCTTCGTAGGAGCAGAAACAACAGTGTAGCTATGGAGGTATCCAAGCAGGGGCTGGCAGCTCAGACTTCAGGCAAGGTGACAATAAGCAAAGACTGAAGTCCAGCAGTGTGTGGTTTCTCCCAGGTGCCTCATTGTGCAGCATCACTCCTTGCAGGAGAGCCTGGCCACTGCCACCCAAGGAGGGCAGGTGACGGCTGGGTGTACAGGGAAGGCTGGGCAGCGTGCATGGAGAAACTGTCCCCAGCCTGAGGAGCAGGGCAATCCCTCTCTGGGACTGCTGACCAACCATTTCCATAAGTGTTTGTCTTGCTAAACGAAGTTTTAAATAAAAATATAACCTGAAACATTCAGCTAAACCTTAAGATAAAGGGTAAAAGTAACAAAAGCCCCATTTAACAATACATTGCCTGACAAAACCTGTCACTTTCTGCTCTGCCCTCCTTTGAAGGGGCTACAAGTTCCCAGTTTGCCCATCCACAGCTTCCATTCAGCTTGCTGTGCCAGTCTGAACATATGGATATCTCCTCTGTCCTTCAGCCTTCATTTTTACATGGGGGTAGGGTGATAAACTTATTTTTGCAGACCACACAGAAATTCTCAAGTATCAAGCTGTTAATCTTTAGAAGCAAGTATTGGTATTTTTCAACTCTTTTGAAAAGAGTGGATTTCATTTGTTGCTGTTTTTTAAATTTTATTTTCCTAGTATTTTGCAGAGGAAGAGCTAGAGGTATGTGAGAAGCTGCTTGAGCAGAACTGGACTAAGAACATCAGTATCCAAAGGGGGATGTGGCTGTTCAAATCTCAGCCTGTCTACATTCCATTAAAACACCCTAATACTGTATGTTTGTTGATTTGCTTATTTCTAAGAGAGGGAAAACTTACATAATACCTAGTTCAGACAAAAAATTGCTTGTATACCATCAATTTATGGGCCTACAACAGTAGCCAACAACTACACCATAGAAATCTGGCTTGTAATCAAGCACCTTACCAGTCACAGTGCCCAGCTGAACCAGCTGACAGCAAAGGTACTCATCTGGATCAGTGTTTATCCCAGGTGGCAGAGATCCTGTGTGACACCAGCATCCCAGTGGTGCTACAGCTATTGGCCTTCACCTCCTAATTTTGTGCCTCAGGTATCACAGCTCAGGTGAAGGCCAAGTAGGTCTTGTTCTTTGCCTGGCACTGAGCACAGAACAGGGACGGGAATCTTCTCCAACAGGCAGTTTAAATGATTGTTTTCCTGCTGATGCCTCACTCCACAGCTTCTGCATCCACATGAAGACAGTGTGGACAAAAGGGGTGGCTCAGTAAGGCAACCAAACTGCGGGAAGCAGTGACAGAGGCAGCAGATAACAGCCTTGGGAGCTTGGGAGCCCGGAGAAGAGCCAAGCGAGCTCCCAGATACATAGAGTATTCACTCTGGAGCTCTACAATGCCTTTCTAGAGCAGGATAGAGACAAACTCTAAGGAAAAAGGGGAAGATAATCCTCAGGGCTGCAGGCACTGTAGTACAGCTGGAGCTCCTCACCATTCTGAGGGTGCTTCTATTTTGCAATTAAAGAAGATAAAGACTCCTCTGCAGCTAATAGGAAGGAGCTTCTCTCAGGTGGCAGAGATATGTACCATGGAGCTTTGGATAAAGGCTGAAACTGGCAGGGTTTGCTCTGACAGCCCTGCTGCAGCATCCATCTACAACTTTCCACTAGTAGAGACCTTTTTCAAATCTCCCTTTCTTTCCTTCTCATTCTCTGCCACTAGCTGCTAGCTCTCTCTTTTATTTCATATCTTCCCTAAGGCGGAGTGAAGCACAACCCTTACAGATCCCATTCCTGCACAATGGGGAGGCAAGACAATCCTAGTGCTACCCTAGTTATATTGCTTCACTCTCCCGCTAAAGGGATCAGCTCATCACCTGCAAAATAAACAAAGGTCTGCTGGGGAACTAACAAGAGAACGTGTAATAGGACTTCCACTCACCACACCTCACCTACAGTGGCTCATCCGGCTGCTCCAAAGGAAAGTGTGGGTGGCTCAAGGGGAAGGGACTGGGGGTGGCCCAAAGCTTTTCATTTTGCGTGTCTCCAGACTCTCTCCTGACTTTGTGTGTGAATGGGGAGGGACTTCTGTGGGCCTGGTACCAACTGCAGACAAGTCCACTTTGAGCAGAAGCCTGTCCTTGAGCTGCAAACTGCCGAGTAAGAACTCAGTGGAGGGGTGGCTGTCGTTCCCTGGATGGTGTCATGGGAAGGCATTGCCTAAGCACAGTGTCTGGTCTTTCATGGTGGAAATTTAGGCCTTAAGCTGGTATAAGGCAGATACAGGAAGTTAAGCTGATACAAGGCAGGTGAAGGCAAACAGAGCTGTGCTCTAGTGGGTAACAGGACACAGGAGCAGAGACATATTTTTTGATATGAGTGTCTCAAGGTATCTATCTGTCTTGCCTTTGATCTTTACTTCTGTCCTTTTGTAAATACTCAGATTTTAGAAGTGCTACCATCCTGTTATATTAATATTTAAAACTTTTTAAATAGCAATTCTAACTTAAATACACCAATTTTTTTTTCTTTGTTGATACATTTAGCAAATTTCTTATACTTTCCCCACAGTATGACTGGAAAATCTGTACTTACCCAGGTATTGCGAGCAAGACATTTCATGATGACAGTGAGAACTATAAGGAACAACTTAATGTGTCCAATCTCACAAACGCCTGGCACCACTAGCATCATGCAAAATCTCAGGACCTGCTAATACAACAAAATGAATCCCCAGTTGTACTGAAGCTTGTGAAAACAAGAAGTGCTACTTAAAAGATGTTGTAAAACATTTGAAATTCCACTTGGCTTTGGTAAAAGCTGTAGTAGTTCATTTGACAGAGAATCGGGCACAGAATATGGGAAGGACAGCAAGGACGTGGTGATAAGACACTGTGCATGTAGATAGTCACAGGTGTAAGATAAGTAATCAGTAGGAATCGTGCTTATGCATGTGAATGATAATTTAATCCCAATTCCCAGTCTTCCATGGCAGCACCTTGGGTTCATTTATGTTCATCTTCACTCTTGATTCTTAGAGTAGGTTTCCAGCATACACAGGAGAACTGGTCAGTCTTGCTTTGGGCTAAATAAATTCAAAAGTTGCAGAAGCAGTTCTCCATTAGCATAAAGCAGATAAATTGCAGCAAACTGATAAACTGTGGTTTCACAGGAGCATGACCACAATCAAGAAAAATACTCACTGATGGTCTGCATATTCTCTGGGGCTGGACATGCTTCTGTGGCTCTTGGGAACACCCTACCCCATGACCTTCCAGGGCACATCCAGGGACAGGGACTTGCTCATTCCATCCTTGGCTCATGCCAATCCACCACAAGGCTCATAGCTGCTATTTTTGCAACACAATGAAAGTGCCCTTCTCCTGCTCCATGACTTTGCCAGCCACTTGTCACTTTGCTTCAGGATCCTTTGGCATCCTGAAGAAAAAGTGAGACATAACGTCCAGCAGCTGCCTGCTACAGGGGACTATTTCCCAAAACAGTCACCAACTTGACTCTACATAAGTAAATCTCTTTTGTGGGATACCCTCTCCAGCTTCTCAGATACACTTTGGCATACAAAATGGACATACGTGGCCAGTGCTTGAGTCTTTCCCCTCCAGGTCCCAGGACACAAAGTCTTTGCATCAAGGTGGATGACAGCTCATAGACGACTCTTGCACCAGGTTCTGCTCTGTTAGACAAACTTCATTTCTTCCCAGAGTCTACAACAACAGCCCAGCCACACACCTCCAAGTGTCACAGTGGCTGCAAACACAACCATTCCAGGCCGGGGGTTCACACCTTACACAGACAGCAACGTGGCAGAGGCATCAGCTTGTGACCTGCAGTATAGGCCTGTGCACAATCCTGTTTTCCCTCATCCTTTTCATCAAAAATTTCACCATCCTTTCCAATAAATATGGTATCTCCAATCACTGCCAATCTCCTAAATCCTGAGTTACAAGGTCTACAGAAATTAAATTGCAATAACAAAAACACCACTCCAAAACCAGACAAGTTCCACGTTGCTCCAGTTGCATGAATGGCTAAGCTCAGAAAATCCCATTGCCATAGAAGTTTACTTAAGAAACTCAGAAGGAGTGTTTCAGCATGAAACTTCTTCGCACCACTATGAGCATTTCAAACAGCTCTGTTCATACCCAGGTGCTAAAGCAGTTAAAAAATACAGGAGCCAAAAATAGTTGTCAGGTTTTGAACTTGTCTGAAATTTATCAGAATCAAGATAGGGGGAGCTGGGCACTTACCTGAGGCACAGTAAAAAGAAAATATTAATCTTCAGGTGAATTAAACAATCCAAGGATTCCTTCTCTTGCACTCTTATTCAGGAAAAGGTTTTTAAAAGCTGGTGATATATTTTCATCTGCTTGTATTTGACAGAAATCACCATGGAATATCTTTTCCTAAGAAGAGAAATTAAACCACCTTGTAAAGCTATAAACTTGTGTCAGGATCAGCTAAGCATGGATTAAGGGGGTTACTCTGCTTGTTAACTTTTTCCTTATGGTGCTGATCCCTACGGATGAAACAACAAGCTCGTCTCCAGTGCTTCAATGGATTCTCATCTCTGAAATATGAGTTAGCCTGTGTTTTCCTGTGGACTTCTGGAGAGCTGAATGAGTCCCATTGCTGCTGAATTGCTCAGGGTTCCTGCCAGATGCCCACGCCAGCCCGTCCAGGTCCCTCTGGATGGCAGCATCGAGCCTATTGACTTGGTACCGCCGTCCCAGCTCGGTGTCACTGGCAACCTTGACAACTTCCTCCAGGTCACTGTTAATGATGCCAAACAGGACCGGTCACAGGACAGACCTGCAGTACTCCACTCATTACCAGCTCCCAGGAGGAAGGTATATGACCCATTAACCTTGATCCTCTGAGCCCAACCATCCAAAGAGCTGCTGACCCACCTAGATTTCCACCCATTCAGGCTGCAAATTCCCAACTTAGATATATGAATTTTACGGGAGGCTGTACTGAGGGCTCTCATTCATCTTCAGGTGCCCAGAAATGGGCTCTGTGATTTTCCCAGGGACTGAAACAAGACTGATTTGCCTATCATTTCCCCAAATTTTGCTTTTGGCTTTTTTAAAGACAGTCATATGTAACAAACTTTTCCACATCATGTTACTTACAAGCAGCCACCTGCACACCTGGCATGGTTTTTGTACAGTCCTTTCAACTCTGTCCTGTGGCCATCTTTTTGATCATCCCAGTTTACCTAAAACTATATGGTGGGTGGTGAGGTGGAGGGGAGGGGAAGGGGAATAAAGGGTTGGAATGAGAAATGCTCATATCCCTTTGAAGGGAAATTCCCTTCAAACAGCTGGGAATTCCAATTCTATAACAATCCTTCCTGCCTCTTTGGCAGAAACCCAACTCTGACCCCTAAAGTCTGTCCAGGTTCTAGTAGTGCCGGGTGAAGAGAAGTGGCTCTGTTGTTGCTACTGTCACCTTGCCCCACAACCACGTGTATAATCTGTCACCCCACAGTGTGCACACATTTCCACAGGCTGTCCACCAGAAGCAATTGACTGGTCAGGAGACAGATAAGCTTTCAAAGGTTCATTCAGTATACTGCAGAAAATTAAATACATCCACTCATCGTGCCTACTACACCCCTTTAAACCACACATGCCCCCCCCAAAAGAGAGGGGGAAAAAAAAGAGTGTGTGTGAGATCCTTGTCTACCTACCAGGGGGATGTGTCTTGAGTGTAAAAGTACAGAGGTCATGGAGACAAATACTTTGTTGACCAGTGTTTTCAAGGTGCTAACAAAACAGCTCCCAGCAGCTGCTTGATACAGAACAGAGATGCCTTACCTGTGTTTTCACTAGAGGGAACCTTTGCTGTCCAGAAAGACACAAATGAAGGTCCAGCATACAAGGAGCTACCTTCACTGATCGCACATCTGAATCTGTGGCTCTAGTATTTACTGCAAGTGAGAAATCCGTCTAAAAAGCCCTACATCAGAAAACATGAGGTAGTGAACCCTCCTAAAGGTTGGATGAAGTGGTTAAAATAAGATTTACATCAGTTTTACAAATGAAAATACACCTGTTCCTTCTGAGCTTTGGTCCAAACCTTTTCAACTAGTACTCCAAAACTTCCTTTGTTTTGACCTTTTATACACTAATAGCATTAGATAACATCTTTTCACTTAATGTTTGAAATATTTCCTAAAATATATATCTAACATCTGCCTCAGTCACCTACGGAAAGTACTAACAACTTCTCACAGAAGTTAATATTTCTGATTTTTTGAAAATCTTGCTTACCTATGGCTTGAAAGTGATTTGAAGTCAAATATAATTTTGTCTGTTTCTGCTGTGTCAGTCATAGTAAGACTACACTCAGCGTCTCACTGGCACAAAGCAAGTTCTTTGGCTTCCTTGAAATCATCATGGACATGAGTGCTACCTTCTGGCCAGTGGTGCCTTCCATAAAGTAACAATGATAGATGCTAGGACACCTTGGAAACCCAATTCTAATGGTTCCTCAGTATTCTCTTGTGCAGCATGACACAATTCTGGCTTTGCAAAATGATACTGCTGCCCCTGCACATAACACCCTCAGGTGCTTCTATCAAAGTTAGCAAAAGTATCACATAATTTGCGTTTATTTTGGGGGAAATGCGATGCTCTATTTCCCTTGAAGCTATTCAGACAGAATTCCTTTAAATCTACTATGGCCCAAGCAGGATTACTTTTTATATCAAAATCCAGTTGTTTACCTTGGTATCGTAGCCTTATTTCCACTCTTTACAAGTCTCTCCCTTTTTAAAGGTTCCTTTGTGGTGATTCTAAGGGTTCAGTATAAAGGAGGTCTCACAACACCTCCTACATCCTCAGGAAAAAAAAAAATAAAAAAAATGTGAATAACAAAGATTGAGAGCAGTATCAGTAATTTAAATACAAAAATATTACTTTTGTCTTCTTGAAGCTGTCTCCAACCCAAGCAGAATAGGGTCAGCAGGTAGAAAACTGAGATGAAACACAAAATAAATAAAATCCTGATAAAGCATGGAAATGCAAAATCAGGGCATCCCAACAATCATATGACCACAATCAAAGTTTTAAAGTAACTGTGACCATAGACTAGACTTGATTAATGTTTAAGACATTCATTTCTTTCTACTTCCAATGTCCCACCTACAAACTCAAGCATTCAAACTCAGGGGACTTTCCTGAACGAATTGCCCTTAATCTTTTAGTTGTTGAATAAAATCACTGTGTGGAACATGAATCTAACAATTCATCTTTTACTGATAGGGCTTTTGGTAAATTGTCTGTTCCAAAGTTATAAGAGTGAAGAAGCTATTATGAGAACAGAGCATTTTATTTCAGATGCAACCACGTAAATCTCAAGGAGAGAGGAGGCTGGCGGAAAGAAAAGTGCCCTGATATATATCTTTTAATTAACATTGTGAAACATTCCTTTCTGTGTGCAGGTAAATCCTTTATGCACGATTCACTTGTGTTTCTAATCCTTATCACTAAAACTTTTTTTTTCCCCCACTAAGTTTGATTTATTTTGGAAAAAAAAAAAAAAACAAACCAGTGAAGCGTATTGCATGATGAGGGAGTTCAGGATGCATAGCACTGAGGGGACAACAACCATTTAAATTGCATTAATTCTTCCACAAAGTGAGAGCATAAAGGTAACTCTGTTTGTTTTGTCTGAGTTTTACAATATTCACTTAATGTATCCAAGTTTATTTTAAGGTGGGATTTTTTAGGGGTTTTTTTGTTCGATTTTGTTGTTGTTGTTGTTGTTTGGCTTTGTGTTTGTTTTTCCATAATGCTGAGCCCAGGACATATTAACTTTTTAGAGTCTTACTTGACTTGTCAGCAAGCCACATGCAAGAGACAACTCCATTTTCTTTGCATCAGAATCCTTTCCCCAAACCAAGAAGCACAAGCAGAAGGTCAGACCCAGTTTGCAGAGTGTCTGTGTGAACAACCAACATATCAGCAAGCATGAAGTCACCTACTGCCTACACCTTCTGCAGATCCCATGGAGCCTCTTCCAGCCCTCAGTCTCAGCTGACAGCTCCAGAGGAAGGCTGACTTATTAATGTAAGCTATTGAAAATAAAACCAACAACTTGAAGCAGCTTAAAAACTAATGTTACTGTCATTATTCACAGCACTACATTTGACAAGTGATCTGAAGAATTGTCTTGAAACTTTCTTTGAGGGGGACAGACTCAGTGCACAGGCAAATGGTGCTTACAGCACAGTCACATATAAGCTCAAATTACTGTTCTGCAAGGAACTCTGCCATTTCAGGCACATTTTTTGCTCCCTACTTCACTAGTTTCCTAAAATCTGGATGGAGGTTAGATTTGCACCCCAACAACTGAAAGAATTTTGACTTCTGCAAAGTGTGCCTCCATCTAGACAGGATTAGTTTCACACTCTCTGTTACTGCAGCATCTGTAGTAGTCATCTAGTATGACTAGATGTACAGTGTGCAAGGTCTTTAAAAATAATTAGTGGAACTACAGCAAAGAAAGCAGTCCTCTCAAGGATGTGTGGTGGGTTGACCCTGGCTTGATGCCACATGCTCACCAAGCCACGCTGTCATCCCTCTTCTCAACTGGACATGGGAGAGAAAATAAGCTGGAAAACAATCCATAGGTTGGGATAAGCAGTTTACTAGAGCAAAACAAAAGGTTATGTGCACACAAGCGAAGGACAAAACCACCAAAGATTCTGTTCTCTACATCCCATCAACAAACAATGTCCAGCCACTTCTTGGGAAGCAGGACTTCAATACACACAGTGATTGTTCTGGACGGCAAATGTTGTAAATAATGAATGCCTGCTTCCTCCTCCTTTTCTTACATTTTATATCCAAGCAGACATCATACGGTATGGAATATCCCTTTGGTCAGTTTGGGTCAGCTGCCCTAGTTGTGTTCCCTCCCAAGATCTTGCTCATTCCCAGCCTACTGATGAGGGGGCAGAATGTTGGACAGACAGTGCTGATGCTGTGCCAGTGCTGCACAGCAGTAGCCAAAACACTGGTGTATTATCAGCTCCTTTCTAGCTACCAATGCAATGGAGAAAATGAACTCCACCTTGGCTAGATCAAACACAATCTCCACCCCTTATTCCATCCCATATGTGTCATACTCAGAACCCACAAAATTTAATCTTCTAACTATTTCACGGTATTTACTTCTCATTACTGACATCCCTTCTTAGCAACAATTACACCTTACACTACATGCTTAAACCATTTTTATACCCTGCATACAGATTCATACATTCCCATTAACTATTATCCCCAGTCCTTTCACAGATAGAAATTATATTCCCACTCCATGGGCTTCCTCCACTCTTCCAGATGTACAGAAACAGGCCATGACTTGGACTCCATTCCATCAAGCAGGGTGCTCAGGACAGGAGAAGCAGCACACTCGATGGTTGGCCACCAGCACTGGATCAGCCCGCGTCATCATTGCGCTCGCTTTGCTCCTTGCAAAATTCACTCTTCGTCAGTTCAAGTCATTCCTGCTACTTCACTTCCTGCAATGAACAACTTAGAACACAGATTATTTTACCCCAAGGTTAAATCACACACAGTGGGGCTCCGCATCCTTCCACATTACACACCAAGTACACCCAGGTCTTTGAGAAAAGACAATCCTACAGATGGGTTTCCCTTTTCCCACGTGAAGAGAAACCCACGATGACTTCCCCAGCCACTTCCCTATGTGTAGCACAGGGACCTTATCTCCTCCCACAGTATGTAGGGGTTTTGTTTGGGCAGGACTAGGGCAGTTAGCACATCCTCTGTTGTTAACCGGCCAAATGGCTTCTGCTAAATGGGTGTCTTGATGCTTCCATAACTCATTACCTAATGCTCTTAATACAGTCTTCAGCAGTCCATTGTACCTCTCGATCTTTCCAGAGGCTTGTGAGGGATAGGGGATGTGATACACTCACTCAATGTGATGTTTCTTTGCCCAAGAGTTTACGAGATTGTTCTGAAAATTAGTCCCATTGTCTAAAACAATTATTTCTTCGGTCCCGTGTTGCCACAAAATGTGCCTTTCCTTGCCCAACATTGCCTTCTGAGCAGTGGCATGGTTTACAGGGCATGTTTCTAGACAACCAATAGTTGCTTCCTCCATGGTCAGTACACAGCATTTGCCTCAGCATGTTTGTGGCAGTGGTCCAAAATAGTTCATTTGCCAGGCCTCACCATAATGTAAACACAGCCACTGCTCTCTGTTCTGGAGGGATTTTGCTTCTGTGGCTCACTTGATTGCAAGACATGTTTTACATTCATGAATGACTGTATGGGCTCAATTCCAAAGAGTTCTTTTGGGTCACTCAATAGGGGGGGCTCACAGCCTGACTGCAACGTGGCATATGGATTCTCCAGAACCCCATAAGGCCTAGGAAAGCTCGTATTTCCTGCTTGTTAGGTGGTGGAGACATAACTGTTTTCCTGTTTACGCGTGACGGCATCCATCCTGCCATTTTATTCCCAAGGACTGAATGTCCTGTGCAGGTCCCTTGACCTTGCTTTTTTTTTAATGGTAAACCCAGTTTTCAGAAGAGTCTGAATTATTCTTTTTCCCATTTCGAACACTTCTGTCTTTTTGTCCCACACCATGATGCTGCCAATGTCTTGTAGATGTTCAGAAGCATCACCCATTTCCAGTACAGTCTGGACTAGCCCATTACAGATGGTAGGGCTGTCTTTCCACCCCTGGGGCAGCTGATTCTGGGTTAAACACTCTCATATGAAAGCAAACTGTGGTCTGAACTCTGCTGCTGAAGAAATTGAGAAAAATGCTTTGGCAATGTCACCTGTAGAATACCACTTGGCTGCCTTTGACTCTGGCTCATATTGGAGCTCTAACACGTCTGATATGGCAGTACTGAGTGGTGGTGTCACTTCATTCGGGCCACAGTAGCCTACTGTTAGCCTTCACCCTCCATCAGACTTCTGCACTGGCTGTATGGGACTATTAGATGGTGAACGAGTCTTGCTGATGACTCCTTGGCTCTCCAGATGATGAATCAGCTCTTAGATGAGAGCTGGGGAATCTCAGTTTGTGTGATACTGCCATCAGTGCACTGTCCTGGTAGGAATTGGCATCTGCTGTTCTTCGACTTGCAGCAATCTCATGATGAAAGGATCTTCTGAGAGGCCAGGCAGTGTAAATAACTGCTTGGTCTATCTCTGTATTCACAGTAGCTACACTAAAAACTCCTTGGTACGCCTTCGGGTCCTTGAAGTACCCTCTCCTGAAGTGGTAAATTCCAAGGACACAAGGGGCCTCTGGGCCAGTCACAATAGGGTGCTTTTCTCACTTGTCCCCAGTTAAGCTCCCTTCAGCCTCCAATACAAATAATTCTTGGCATCCCCCTGTCACTTGAGAGATCCGGCTGGGTTCTGTGCCCCTGTACCGCAATAGCACCAGCACACACTATGCACCACTATCTACCAAAGCCTTATCTATTTCTGTGGGTTTGATGTGCCAGGCCATCGAATTCAATATACCCTATGATCCCTTTCCTCCTCCTGGCTGAAGGCAGGAACCCTCTATTCCTGCTCCTGGTCAGAGTATTCACTGTCTGACCATTGCAGTGGCAGACCAGAAGTCCCCTCACCAGGATCAAGAGAGGTTATTTCAGTTCTTCTGTATCTGGGAGATCGCTGATTGCCTTCTTGTGTCTACAGAAACTATGCTGACAGCCTTTTGGGGTGATCCCTTCTTAACAGATCTCTTTCAGTTCACGTACACGAGCTTCCAGCTTAAAGGTGGGTTCACCATCCCACTTCCTCATGTCTTCCCCGTGGTCACACAGAAAGAACCAGAGTGCGCCACGTGTCATCTGCCTGGGACTCTCTTTCCCTCTGATCAGGGCAGGAGAAGACTGATTTCTTGGGCTGCCCTTGACAGCTGAGGTGCTGGCCTGTAGGGATGAAGAAGTACAAAGAGTTTCTTCTAAGTTTTGGAGCCAGAAAGATGCTCTCTCTACTGTTGGTGTATCCATTTCTGGATAATACATTGCTGCCAAGCTGTTAGAGTAAGATGCTGGGGCACTTTGAATCACCTTCCTCCACATGGCCATTGTGCAAGGGACATCCTCTGGATCTTTAGAGATGTTATCATTTTTTAGATCACCATAGACGACTTCCAGCACTGCTAATTCTCTCAGGTACTGGATACCTTCATCTGCAGTGATCCACTTTCCTGGGGAGTTCACAAGGTCTTCCTTAAATGGGTAACTTGTCCTCACACTTGAGAGGAGCCGTCTCCAAAGACTGTAAACTGCTGCCTCTTTTCCAATTCCTCTTTCAATTCCCCGATCTCCAGCAAGGGATCCCAGCTGTTGGGCTTCCCTACCTTCCAGCAGCTGACCATCGGCCCCATAATCCCAGCATCGAAGCAGCCAGGCAGAAATCCGCTCACCGGGTTGGCGGCTGTAGTCTTTTCGCAAGTCTCGAAGTTCTGATGAGGTCAGGGAGCGGGTGATTTCTGTTTCCCGTTTGAGTTCTCTCACTCCTTTCTCCAATTTATGTGTTGAAGGGCTGGCTTCTTGATCAGACCCTTCCTTTCCTGATGACTCTCCTTCTTTTTCATCTTCTTCTTCCTCTTCTTCTTCTTTTACTTTCTCTGCTGCTTCTTCTTCCTCCTTTTCTAATTGACAATATAGACCTGTAGTTCTCTTTGCCTCCTTTTTCTTTTCCATTACAGGGACAGTTACAATAGCTGTTGTTTGGGTCGCTATTTCAACCACAGTGTCCTCAAATGCCGTTTGGGTCCCTGCCTCCACTACAGTCCTCTGAGAGTACTGAACTGTGGCTCGATAGGCACAGGCCAGGCCCCAGTACAGGGCAAGAAGCTGCTGGTTTTTGCTGGGTTGGGCAAGGCACCCTTCTATCAGGTGATGTGTCAGTTTGCCAGGGTTGAATACCTGTTCAGGTGTGAAGTCCCAGGGAATGGGAGGTGATAACTGCCCTAGGAACCTGCCCAAATCTTTCCACACCCCCTGCCACCCAGGCACTGGCCTCTTCAGGACACATGTCAATACCATCTCACTCAAAATTTGTTTTCTCTTATACCAGGATGACAGCAGCTTCCACAAACCCCATAATACGCTTGCAGTACTAATTAGTAGTATTAAACAGATCATGTACGGATGAGCAAGGACTGCAGGAGCCTGCAAAAAAGTATCCACATCAATTACGGGTAGGGAGAGGGAGATGTATTCCCTCATTGTCTCCAAAAGAGAGGTCCCCCAGCACAGCAAGGCCATCAATGCCAGAGAAAAGCACAGAGCCATTGTTTGTATCAGTATGTTCCCAAACTCAGTAAAATAAAGTGATAAGCAGTGCAGCTCACAAACTCCGTGTCCTGCACAGGACCTGGCTACTCAATAACTGTTATTACTATAGCATGCTATACATACACACAACTGCTGCTGTCTCACCCACATTAGGCACCAAAAAGGACTGTGGTGGGTTGACCCTGGCTGAATGCCACATGCCCACCAACCTGCTCTATCACCCCTCTTCTCAGCAGGACGCAGGAGAGAAAATAAGATGGAAAACAACACTGCCCTGAGATAAGGGAGTTTAGCAAAGCAAAAGCGAAAGGTTGTGCATGCACAAGCAAAGAGAACAACAGCAAAGATTTTATTTTCTACTTCCCATCAGCAAGTGATGTCCAGCCACTTCCCAGGACAGGGCTTCAGCACGTTTGCTCTGGAAGACGAATGCTGTAAATAACAAATGTCTCCCCCTTCCTCCTCCTTTTCTTACCTTTTATATTCGAGCAGACGTCATATGGTACGAAATATCCCTTTGGTCAGTTTGGGTCAGCTGCTCTAGTTGTGTCCCCTCCCAAGATCTTGCCCACCCCCAGCCCAGTGATGGGAGGGCAGAATGTTGGATAGACAATGTTGATGCTGTGCCAGTGCTGCTCAGCAGTAGCCAAAACACTGGTGTGTTATCAGCTCCTTTCTAGCTACCAATTGAAAGCACAGCACTGTGAGGGCTGAACTCCATCTCGAGCCAGACCCAACACGCGATGTTAAGCCACAATGCTTACTTACACTTCTCAAGTAAGAGCTGGAAATTTAAATGCTGGTACTTGCTTTTAAAAAGTTTGGCATTAACCACCTTTTTAATTCTTCCAGCATTGGCAAAGCTGTTAATAAAGTGGACTGAAGGACTAATTCAAGCTGGGAATCAGGTTCTGCACAATGAGAAGAAGAAGCCTGCAACTGAGGAACATCACCAGCCCGTCCCACAGCTGTCCTGGCCACTAACACAGCTCTCCTGCTGAGAGACAGGACAGAGATACCTTAGCTTTTTTGGACTACCAACAAGAATAAACTGAGAACAGTAACAACAATAGTACCAACAACAATTACTGGCAAAAGTAATCTTGGAAATGTAATCCTACACTCAGGAGAAAACTTTAATACTGTTTACAGCACTTTCTATACATACTGCCTTTGCTCCAGTGCTCTTCTTATTGCATCATTCCTCCTGCTTGTTGTACTTGGGACTTCAGTAACACCTGGGAAGGTGGGAAACTGCAAAGAGCATTATTAGTTTATTTTTTTGAGATTACAGTACTCGCATTACTCTTTTGATGCTCACACTACTTTTGCTCACACTACTTTTGATACTTAGAAATTATTAGCAGTTTTGAGTTATTCCCACACAAGGGCAGGGTTTTTATTCTGTACACAAAGCAAATAGGCCATGAGAATGATAATAAATCTAACTAAAGCAACAGAATGCACTCCAGAGATATTCAAACTGGTTTTGAAGCATTTCTATTACAAAAAAAAAAATTATATTCTGTGAAACAATTTGCAATATTTTTCTCTCACTCTTTCATTGTTATTACAATTTAAAAGATTAACTAAAAATACCCTACCAAAAAATGAAACCAGTGGAGCACTCCAATTCAATTGTATTTATTTTGCATGCTCCAAGAAATTAGGACAGTTTATCAGCAACTGTGCATAATTAGTAAGAAACCTATTTAAACCTAATGATACGCATGGCCAGGGTTGCTGCTGCTCAATGGAGACAGTAGTTCTGCTTAATTGGGATGCTTTCAGATGGTCTAATTGTTGAAACTGATGCTCTGCTCTGCTGGTTCAGGCTTGTGGTGGTTCTCTCTCTCCCCATTCTGCTGAGAACATTTTGCAATTGGAGCTGACAGAGCACCCACGGGGTACCCTCGCTGATGCCTTTTCCTCCCAAATAGTGTCTCCAGCATCAGCTCTGCACTGCCAGCTGCCCCACTGCAGAACAAAGCTGCTGCTGAGAATGGGGACGACTCAGGGGTAAGGTCTGCTGTCAGCTCCCTTGATTGGAGTGTTGAAATGGTGTTTTTTTAGTAGTTGGAAGGACTTTATCATCAGATCAGGGGTTCAGCAACACAACATGGACAAGCCTGCAACACCTACCACACAGAAAAACAGTGTTTAGAGCTGCCTGAATGGTTTAATTGAGAAGTTTGGGAAGTCCGTGATTCCTGTTGCTGTGTCTCCCTCCTCAGCAAACACCCAGTGATTTTTACACATTGCACTAATGCTACCACTCCTGATAGCCACTTACTACCCTGTGGGAAATGGGTCAGAAGCCTTAGCTCAGCTTCTAGAAGAGCCTCCCTCTCACTCAAGCTTTTTGTTGGCAACCTCAGAGGGAAAAGGTCACCAAGAGAGTCAAGTGTTTTCTCAGACCTTCAGACGATGTCTCCAAATCACAGCACCATCCTCTGCTGGGCAACGTAACGAAGCTTGCAAAGTGGCTGATCTGGCACGCAGAAGTAACACAAATTGGCTCAAAGGATGACAGTTTCTTGTGGCCATTAGATTCACTGCAAACAACTAAGAAAGGAGGATCTGTCAAGACATTTTGTAAAGGCGGCATTTTAGATAAGATACGAAAGCCAGAACAAAGTTTGCATAGTCCACAGCACTTGGCAGTGTGTCAGTACAACACGAGATGGCTCCACTTCCGTCAACAAAGAGCTTAGTGCCTCAGCAGAGTCCCTCACATCCAACTAAAGTGCCTACTCGTACCCACTGACTGATGCCAGACCTGTCAAACAGTTCTGCACCAGACTAGTCAGCCCTCAGGATCAAGGAGCAGAACAGCAGCCTGGAACAGGGTGAGTTGGGAAGGTAACACAAGTCTGAGAAAAAAATTGGAAAAGGAAATACCTCCAAGCAGCTCTGCAGATCAGCTGCTGTCTTCTGCAAGAGGCTGCAATATAGGAGACCACAGCTTGCCTTCAGTCGCTGGAAAAATGCTCATTTAAGGGCAGTATAAATATGGACCTACTGTCCATCTTCAGCTGAACTTTCTCACCATCCTCCTTTGCACCTTTGTTGTTTCCTTCCGGCTTTTCACATTCCAAATGTCCTGCAGAACCATTGCAGACATTTGGTGAAGAAGGCTTGCTTTAAAATCGTATCTGCACTAGTTCCTATACAAACTTCCACTGGAGTTTCACCAGTACAGTCCTGCTGCTCAGTATCAATGTTCTCAGCGCAGGCTGGTTGGAGAATGACAGAAGAACTGAGGCAGAAAAGACAAGAAAAGGTGGCATCAGCCACAACAGCAAGTGGAGGGAGGGAGAGAGGAGCAGGAAAGACCAGTAAGTGTGCAGGGAGAATGGAAAACCAGGAGGCTTTAGAGAGAAGAGAGTACAAAAATTACACACTAACTCAAAACCACCTCAGAGGCAGGAGACTGACTGGAAGTGGTCACTTGCCCTGAGCACAGACGCCTCAGGGTAACATGACGATCTGTAGCAACAGGAAACATGAATGCAGATGCACATGCACTTAGTGCACCTATTTAGAAGTAAAACAGGATTTCTACTTGTCACTGCAAGCATGTCTGTCTGGCAGGGAATATCCACACAAGGTGACACAGTGTACTTTGGGGCTTTTCAGTATATCATTAGAAAACACTGACCCCCTCCAGCTGTCTTGTGTTCAACAGGATCCAAACCCTACTTCCACCAGAAAGATCTGGTGGAATACATCCGGGAGGGAAAGTAGCATCATTTCAAGGTTTCACTGTTCAAAAACAAACCAAAACAATTTTAAGCAGAAGGCTGCATTCAAAAAAAACTCAACCCCACCCTCCCATGTCCTCATGCAAAGCTTTTATCTGACCCACCACATTTTACAACCCTTGCTTCTATGGCCTTCCTACTGCTGGTCCCATTCCCTTCTCATCTGGAGTGAAGACCCCGAGGCAGACTAGGAGATGAATCTACCCAGCCAGAAAGCTGAGCCCTCCAGCCATGCAGGTGAAGGAAAAGGTCTGACCAAGCTTCGCTATCCATCTAAGCGACAGAGGCCTGGATACCCAGCACTGCACCTTGGTCATAGTGAGTACATTTTTGTATGAGATGACCGTGAAAAATAAAAATGTCTGCCCTGGAACAGCTGCAACAATACTCTGAAACTGCTGAAATGCAGAAGATTCTTCAGCTGATAACAAACATGGAATAATTTATATCCATAGTGAAAAAGCATAAAATCAACAGAGCAAGACCAGCTCTATACTATCGATTTTCAGACAAATGTCTGGGTCTGGGAGTGACTGCAAGCAAAAAATGAGAAGATTTGTATGGAAAGTTAAATGCTATTTTGGCTCTCCTGCAACCTTGCTCCATGAGGATTGATTATCACAACTGTAATTTGGTTACCACTACAAGAGTTTCAGGCTTTCCAGCAGCAACTTGCTGGAGCTGCTGAGATTAAAGACAAATTTATTTTTTTTTTAGCTATATGAATGATCATTAAACATGATTGCTAAAGAAGCAAACTGTCAAAGTTGTTTCATTTATTTCTTAATGTCACATCTGTACAATTTTCATACATATAGCAGTAAATGCACATTGGTTACACAATGGCATTTGGCTGCATTTCCAAATATAATACAGTAAGTGCAACTCCACTTAAAATGTACATTTATACAACTTAAACAAATTCAGGATTGCTACACCACTATCTGTGACAGTATAAAGCTTCATTTATGTTATGTCTCATTACTAAATCACTTCCCGGTTAAATATAAAACATATTCAATCATTTTAAAATGGCCCTTGTGGTACCTGGCCAGCGTATAAAATATTCGTTGTGTAAAATTTAACCATTAACTTTTTGTTTTAAAAAATAATCCTCTAAGCCTATTTAAACATTTGCTATTGAACTGTTATACTGACACTTTGTAGCAGGAACCAAATTTTACCCTCCTTTTGTTTGCTTTTGCACTGCTTATCACCAAAAGAAGTAACATTTGTAATGTACTGCAGCTTTATTCAGATACAACCAGGTGGTTAAACTATTTAACAATTTTGCTCAAAAGGTAAATAACATTTTTCATTAAAGAAAACAAAATTACATTTCAGACATATTTGTCATCAAAATTTTAATGGGTAGAGTGCCACTAGCACTAAAAAAAAAAAAGAAAAAAAGAAAATTATTAATTTAGCTTTTAAGAAACACCCGAATATACTTTTGGAATACATTGGTCCACAGACCACATTCTTGTTACAGCTTACCAAATGAAAAAAAAAACAAAACTGCTTTATTGCCGTCCCTGTAACAGGAATGCTTCAATTTTAAACCTCCTTTAAAAATATACATTTTACAATCATTTCACCTCAACAAAGGTGACACTGACAATAAATACATTGGTTTGGTGGTTCTTTTCTTCACCACAAAAAGTCTACAAACTACCTATTGTATGCCCGTTCTTTTTTAGATTTCTCCAATGCCTTGTCCATAGTTTTCTCATTTTCTCCCCTACATTTGGGGCAGTACCATTTGCCTTTTGGTTTATGGTTGAGTCCCACGCAAGAAAAGTGAAACCACTCAATGGGGCACTCATCATTATCACATCCTATCATTTCTCCATAGGAGACTTGGTTGCACAAGCAGTATGTTGGCTCGTTAGGGTCAATAGGGAGGTCAGGGGGAGAAGCTTCCCGCTCCGCTTTAGCCTTGGATCGTTTCTTCTTCTTGGATGTTTTTGCTTTCTTCTCCTTTGGTGTTCCTGAGGTGATGTCATCATGATCGTGATTGTTTGAGGCATTTTCTCGGTTCTCATTATTCCTTTGCCTCCTCGATCTCTTGTTGTTGGGCTTTTCAGACTGCGCGATTGTCTCATTCTTTGACTTATCTTGGCTGGCTTTCCCGCTGTTTCCTGTGGTGTCATTAGTCTCTTGACAAGTCTCAAACAGTTCCACGTGGCTGTCCACTTGCCTTGTTCTGTTCTCAACGAGTTCCACCATCTGACTGACGATTTGGATCTTCTCGTCCCCCAGTTCCTGACTCCGGATCAAGGCTCTCTGTATGCAGTGCAACATTCTTCTCTTCTGCACAGCATCTGTCTCCCGCTTAAATTTTTCATAGTAGTCATCCAGGTCCTTCAGAATTTCTATAAAGAAAAAATAAAAACTATAAATATTTTTGACAGAGAGAAGAGTGAAGCACAACCTTCCTGTATTTTTCCTTCCAAACAGTGACACCTTTTTGTAAGGCACAAAGCTGATCAAAGACAGACTCCCTGAAGCTGGTATCTGACAAGTGGCTCATGACTCCAATGGATTACTTTTGTTCTAGTCAGTCCCTCAGGAATAGAATGCAAATGCTGATTTAGAAAAAAAAAAAGTGACAATATATTTTTATGTTTGTTGATACTGCTTCCCTTTAAACTTTTCAGTAGTTGAAAAGAATTAACTAAACAAACAGAATTAACACACTGTCAAAAGTTCCAAAGCTACCTGCAAAATTAGAGGGGAAATTAGTGGACCTTTTCTGATTACAACATTAGTATTTTAAGGGACAGAGTGGGAGAAAGAGAGTTGGGGAGACCGAAAGCACAAAGCAATGCACAAGCCAGATTCTGGGTTGCTTGACAGCTAATGCAGAAGCACCAAATACATGGTCTGGACCCTAAGCTATGGCAAATTTCATCCAATACTGCTGAGCTACTTCGGCTGAAAATGTGAGACCATGTAAATTCCTGGACTACAGAATTAGAATTACAATATTCCAGACATTTAGATTATTTCCTACCTCTATCTTCTGTAACATACATGTTGATTACTTTTTAAAGCAAATAAGTATTATCTTCATTAAATATTTACAGCAGAGAAAGAGATAAAAAACCAATTGGAACTGCTAGTGTCTCTGATTTAAAATGCTGGCACTGAAAATTGGTTAGATTATGAATTGCACCTCAAGGATTGTTCCAAGAGTTTATGAGAAATAACAATGCATAAAAGGTGCTTAAAGTTTCAAGAATTTAAAATCTATTTTAAAGCAGATATTCTTGTGTTTTTTCCACATGATACTTAAATCAACTAAAGCACACAGGACACTCAGCATGTCCATATTAAGTCCTCAAAAACCTGCAGAATCTTTTTTCTGCAACTCATTTCTCCTCCAAATTTTCCGTTCCTCACAGGTTAGAACATTCTGCCATAGAGAAGCAAAATATATCGAAATACAAAATCTGACCTCAATTCATCTAACAGAAATCATACATGCAAACAGCATTACCAAAACTTTTTGGAACTTTTAATTATTTATTTAAATAGAAGAATGTGACATAGATACAACCAACAGTTACCCTGTGATTTTGGTTGTCTTGCTTGGGCAGAGTTTTTGAACACATGTAATCCTAATTTCCAGTGAAGACATGGAAATATTACGCAAGCCTTACTTTAGATTTTACAGCTGCATCCTATGCTTCGAGCACGACCTGTCGGCTGCTACTGCAATAGAGCTTATCTGACCAGATCCGTATTTTCACAAGTTATTAACCATCTTAAGCAATTGCCTTTTTTCTCTAACTTTGAAAAAAAAAAAAATCCAAGACAACAACAAAAACCTGCCAAAAAAAATTAGTCAAACCCAAGACACCACTGAAAGACCCCCCCAGACGCACAGAAGATTAAGCACTCAGGAAGGCTAAAAAAGAAGCGCGGATGAAATGCACAAGTTTTATGCTTTAAGCTCTGGCACTTGACGTCAGCAGCGTAACCCGTCTGGATTTGGTCGGTGGGCATCTCCCCCGGAGAAGAGTCTCCCTCCACAGCGGGACACAACTAATGATCGGGGCCGGGAACGCACCGCCGGTGCCCGCGCAGCACCGCACCCCCTCCCGGCGACCCACGGCCCTGCGGGGCGGCCCCGGCGCGGGGGGCTGCTCGGCACTGGCACCGCAGCCAGCTGCTGGAGCAGAGCAGCGCTAGGACACACATCTGGGCAGCTGTGCGGTGCGGCCGGGGGGGGGAGCTGCCCGCCCTCAGGGAGGCTGAGTCCATGGGAATTCCAGGAAACCGCCTTCCCGTGCCCTGCTGCTGCAGTAGCAGGAGCGGAAAGCTGCGTTCTGTACAGCCACGGCACCACAAGCGCCGTTCAAGGGTCGGGGGGAATCCCCGCTGCCAGAGCTTTATTCCCAGCGCAGCTCCGCAGTCCCACGGGGGCCGAGACACCGCGGGGCGACGGCGAGCTGAAGCACGGGTGAGGGG
>VXAU01001191.1:0-28114 GCA_013399695.1 Formicarius rufipectus
GTATAATAATATATAATATACAATAATTAATATATTTCATGATAGTTCCAATGAAAATGAGCTTTCTGAGGAGTATTGTTAAACTCTTGTTTAAAAAGTGAAACTTGGTAAAGAGAGAGAAAAATATTTTTGAAAAACTCAAATTTGTAATTTTGACCAGTGGCAGAAAACATAATTAGGTCTTGCTTTGGTTTGGTTTTGAGGCGAATTTATTTCTAAGTGCAAACCATCAGCTTTTGAAATAATGAGAAATCGGGGAAAGGAAAATCTTTTCCTGTATTGCAGACTGGTGGCACGAACAGAGAATTAGCTGCTTTGCTAAGCTGGTAATTGTGTTTTAAGCAAAGAAAATTTTCCTGCTTTTGAAAGCTAAATGGAGTTCAGAGCAATTTGCTGTGTGATAGGGAATACAGTGATTCAGCATTCGCCCTGGGAGCTATTTATAGCCACTCTATTTTTATTCAAAGCAAAACAATAGCACTGAATTTCAGGCAGTTGGACCAGATGCTCAAGAAGGTCTCTGTTGAAGCTGAGGAAGAATAAACCATCTCACTGGGTCCTGAGAGCTGAACTCCCGAGCTCCTCCGGCATCACCATCCCGGTGCCGTCCCAGGGCTGAGCTGGGAAGCTGCTTTGGCAGTATGTCCCTAAAACACAGTTTCTTAAGGAGCTAACAAGGCTCTTTGTGTTTTCTGTTGGAAGAATGGAGCAGTGTGGTTGATTAATCCCTGTTTGCTTTGCCCATCCCTTGCAGGTTTTCGTGGCTGTTCCCGTTCCTGTCGCTGCAGCCGACGTGGATCCGGGTGCTGTGGCTGCAGAGGCTCGTCGCTTCTCCTGCTGGATCCCTCAAATCCAAGAGCTCCTTGGCAGTTTCCAAGGCAACCACCTGTGGAATAATTAAAAAGGATGAAGTGTTAGCCTGCCAGATAGAAGGAATTCTTGCCTGGAGAGAGCGTTTTGCTTCCATCCGTCTTGAAGAGTCAAACGTGCTGCTGCCAGCAAAGTTAAGGTAGTACCATGAGCAAGTGGTGATTTATTTTTCTAGAGGTCTGAGATGGAGCAACAAACCTGCTAGGAGTGTGTGCTGTAAGAAAATTAAGCCACGGTTCCTTCTGTATTAAAATGTTGGGTGTATTTAAACATGAAATCCGGGAGGAAGGGAGTGATGGAAAGCAACGTGGGTGAACAGTGTTTTGTGCCCGTAAAAGCAGATCGCGCTTCGTAGCGTGTTCCCTCGGGTGATTTTAAGGTGGGAAGGACTAAAACAGAGCATGCATCAGTGGGAGCATAAAGATGGGAAGTGCAGCCTTCATGCCAAGTGCTCTGAGATTTCTTTGGCATTCAGTGCAGTGATGGATATAAAAGGAATGTGGGAGTGGGCTCACTGCAAAAGGACAGTGGGAGTCAGGGATGGATCTCCATCCCAGAGCCTGAAGGGTGGGCAGGGGCTGCATCCCTGGTCATCGGGGTCAGCTGCTTTGGGGAACCAGCAGCTAAAACCTTTTTGAAGCCCGTATTTCCAGAGTCAGAGCTGAAACTGCATAGGGGAAAAGCCAAGTGTTAAGCAGAAGAACCCTGTTAGAATAACAAAGAAGAGCAAAACTCAGTGGCAAATTGAGTTCTGAAAGTTAGAAACTTTGCTACAGAAGTTGATGGCAAAGCTGCTAAACTTCAGATAACTACAAGAGTTCTCCAAGTAGAATATGTTACTGGATGTATCTGCTTATTGTATCTTCCATCTCTGCCAGTCATTCAAATATAGTTGAATAGAAGAATATTACTGATTTTTGACAATGGACTTAAATGGAGAAAACCACATTCTCATTCTTCCCATAGTCCAAATAACAGCTCAGTTAAGTCTGGTTACCTTGCCTGATGCTCTTGCACAGTTAATTTTAGGCATGATGCTTTTGTGTAGTTTATTTTAAGGGGGGGAGAAAAAAAGTTCTAAATTTTGAAGGAGAAATATTTGGGATGCCATCTGGGCTTTACATAATAAATTTCCCCTGCCAAAATGTTTGTGGGATCCTGTTGGGATGTGGATGGGATTTCACATTCCATCCCTTCCACAGCACAAGGGGATCATTGTTTTTTAGATACGGTGGGTCCAAAAAGAAACAAGAATTGTGTGGTGGCAGCTCTGGGATTTGAGGGAGTACAAAGAGAATCTCTCCAGTGATCACTGACATCTTTTTCAGCTGTTACCCAATGTCAGAAGCAAATACTTGCAGGTACCAACCGAGTACAGCTGCAGTTTTCCACCCCAAATCTTGACTTCCAGTTCATTGGTTCATGGTCACCACATCTTAAATGCCAGATTAGTTTTATTTTTGAAGTAATTCTTCAGACTGTTGAATTCTGTTCAGTGTGGAGCTGAGAGAAGTGGGGGGTTTTTTTTGAGACCAGTGCTGTTTTTACATGTGAGGGAAGTGTGCTGGCAAAGGATCTGCACCAAACACAGCGAGGAGGATACAAAAATGAGACACTGGGCAAGTACAGGAAAGGTAGTTGGTGTGTGTGAATCTAAATCTTCCCAAGAAGCACAAATAACTCTCAAAGGTGGAATGAGATGGTTGTGAGAGAGCAGTTGGGTGTATTTGTGTAAGCCTGATGGAATAGCTATGTAGCAATCAGGTAGAGTGATGCAGGATGCCCAGGAGTGGGCACAGAGAAATGGGATACTCCTACAAAAGACACTGAACACACAGAGGAACCTCAGTTTTCTGTGTTGCTTTGAATAGTGTGGGTGAGATTCTTCTCCTGAGGCTCAGATGTCCAGGTGGTGAAAGGCAGGATGGGATGAACAGCTCCCTGAAGATTCCTGTTCCAGGGATGGTTTGCCTGTAAAAATGTGCCTCTGGAAAAGAACCTCTCTCTTCCCATGGATAGTTCAGCCTTGACTGCTGATTTAGCCTATTTGTCTAACATTTCTGAAACTTCCAAGTGTATTATTAGAGGTATTTGGATATGAAATTCATCTCTGCTTTTTCTCCCCTCCATATTTCATCCCCAATCCAGTGCTTCCCATTCTAGGTGGACTTGCAGTTGATTTCTTCTACGACCCACTTACTCATCCTGCTTTTCCCAGCTTGGATATTTAACCCTGGCAGTCTTTCCAGGCTTCATCCACAAGCCTGTGGGTCACTATCAAGGGTGCTGGAGAGGCACCTGGAGTTTGTTAGCATAGTTTTTAACAGAAATAAAAACATCCAGGCCAGATATTGGCAGCTGGGCTGTGTGAAGGAAAATACAGTGCCCAGGCTGAATTGATCTCTGGTGTTGTGTATATAGGTTGTGTTTTAATAATCTCTCTCCCTGAGAAGTTTTACAGGACTGAAGGGGAATAGAAGCCTTAGGAGTAGTGATTTGTTCAGTAATTTTAATCTCTTAAAGTGATTCAATACATGTCAACATTGAAGTTGTTTCTGTAGCCTTGGCTATTAAGAACTAGTGCTCTGGGCAGCCAGAAAAAGTAAAATTTTCTTTGTGCTTCTCTTTCTGTCGCAGAGGATTCGTGTTATGCTCCATGTTGGAGTAACTTGGTGTCTTTCTGAGTGGAAAAGGTGGGAAATAGTGACATGGTAATTCTCTTAAAGATTATTTTGATGCTGTCATTAAAATTTGACTCTATTTTTTATACCATCAGAACAGCTGTATCAGGAGTCAGTTACAGTGTGGTAGTCTGAAAGTGCCATTAAAATAACCATTAATGCTGTCAAATAAATAGGACTGCTTCTAGAACAGGAAGGAGCAGGTAGGACTTTTACCTTGTTGCTTGGAAATCCAGGTGATTTTTTTCAGGCTGGGATTTTTCAAAGGGAATATTTCCTTTTAGCAAGAAGAGCCTCCAGTGAAAATATAGGGGAGATACAGGGAAAGAGCAATCAGCAGCAACTCCACCTCCCAGCTCATAGAAGAGGGAACTCAGACCATGAATGGACCTTTTGTCTAGGCTTGATGTTTCCTTTCAGAAGGAGGGAAGTGTTCTGCTGCACTTTGGTGGGTGAATGGTTTGTGGGGATCAAAGCTGCATTGCAAGGTCTGTGCTTTTGCAGGTGGAATTATCTGTGAGATGTTTGGTGCACCTCATGCTTTGTCACCAGATCCCTTTCCCTTCCAGCTGCTGCTGCTGTGCAGTTTGGATAAGATGCTTTTCCAGTGTAGTTCAGAGGGTTTCTCCTGGCAGGTTATGGAGAAAGTCCAGAATGGAATAAAAAGGTCTGACAGCTTTATTGTCATTTTAGGGACCAGTTTGTCCCTCTCTGAAGTGGTTAATAGAACATTAAGGGTTTTTTAGCAGTGGAGTTGCTGGTGTTAGTCTGCTTACAGCTTCCCCTTGGTCATGTGGTCTGGGGGGTTTGGGTGTTTGGAACAGGTGAGGAAGAGGTGCTGACACCTGGCATTTCTTTGAGGTGTTATACCTGTGATATTCAACATGACTTAGAGGGGGGTTGTGTTAGGAGTAGGAGAGCAGTTTGCTGGGACACTCATCTAGAGCAGTGATTTGTCTCCAGCAGTGGCCACAGGTGGGTTATTGAGGAGCACAGGAACGTTTTCCAGACATTTATCCAGGGATTTACTGAGCTGGATGTCTTTTTTCACAGTGCTTGCTGGACTTGTCTTTTGGAATTTGTCAATGAGAAGAATGTCGGTGAGGTGTAAAACTCTGTGGCTCCCCAGCTTCCCTAGCACAGCAGCCTGTTCCGTGAGGAACCATATTCTGTAGTTTAGAACCTGAACTCCATTTGAAATCCACTTCTTGCACTGGAAAAGACTTGAATAATTCATAAATTCCATCCCCATGACAATCTCCTGGACCTCAGCCCGCTCCAAAGTCAGTTCAAAACCTGCTGACCTGTACTTGAGGTAGAAGCACTTTCCCCACCTCCAGCCATCCTGCCTCACATTTCCCTGAGATTCCTGCTGAATTCCCCTCCTGGATTTCATGGATGTGTTTCATTGCCCCGTCAGTAATGCACAGGCAGTCCTTTGTCACTTGTTGCTGCTCATTTCCTGCCCTCACCACTGTCAGCAACTTCAGGATCACCACGAGATGTTGTCATCTCACTGTGGAGCCCTTTTCATGTCATTTGTGAATTCCCTGCACGGTGCTGGGAACAGATCCCAGCTCGGATCTCCATGGGAGGAAGAGCTGAAATGGCACCAAGTCCTGCCAAAAGCAGAGTGGGTTTGCCCGCTGCTGCACGTGGGCACAGCTGAGTTTGGAGTAAAATCCCTGTGTTGTTTTGGTACGCTCAGAAATTTAGGCTAATTGTAAAATGCTCAGGAGGAGTGAATAATTCCATCTGTAAGTTACAGTATCATTCTTTATCAGAGAATCACTGAGGTTGGGAAAGATCTCTGGGATCAGCAGGTTCTGCCATGAACCCAGCACCACCACGGTGTTCACCACTGAACCGTGTCCTCAAGTGCCACATCCACGTGTTCCTTGAACACTTCCAGGGATGTTGACTCCACCACTTCCCTGGAATGCCTGTTCTGGGATTGCATATTTGTAATATGATGTATGAAAAATAGGGTGGGGAAGGGATTCCCCTTTTTGGGTGATTGAGGATGATGTTTAATATTCCAAAGGGCCAGACCTGCTTTGTTCACACCACTGGTGTGGTGAGTTTTTGGTCTCAAAAACAACTGGGCTGGAACTTCTGGTTTATCACCTTCTGCATTACCATAATATAGAAAATAATGTTGAATAAGGGAAATGAAGCAGTTGAATAAATCTCCACAGTCATGAATACTTTGGGTTTAGATGATTTAATGTAGGAAGTTGCCTTAGCATTAGACCTGTTACTTGTTCTTGTTTTCTGACATCAACGTAGCAAACATCTGATGCAAAGCTGGGGCAGATCTGAAGGGCTTGTAGCATAAAAGGGTTTTTTTGAGGGTATCCTGTGTCTGCAGCCTAGGGGAGCATCCAAGAACAGGGAATGCTGTTCTGCTTCCCATGGCAGGGTCCCACATCCCACCAGTGACCTGCTTTGAGGGGGAGCTGAGCCACAGGCTGGTCACAACTCTGAGTTTGCTCCCCTGGGCTTGCCCACTGGGAATGAGTGCCCTTTGTTGTCCCTGATGTCCTGGAGCTGTGAGTGGCACAGGTTGTGTCTTCACCTTGTGACAAAGGTGTTGAAGTGTTCGTGGGATGTCTCTGTCCCTTGCTCAGGTGGTGGTTCTGTATCCCATCTCTCCTCAGTCCCATCTTTTGGAGTCATTCTTGGTTCCATCCCTCCTCCTGTGCAAGCTGTTCCCTAAGTCTTGCCCTCACTGTTCCATGCCCTGATGTGTTTCTGGGGTGGGTAACCAGGGCTGTGCAGAGTTGGGTGTGATGGTGCTGCATTGTCCCACTGCTTTCCTCCTCTTGCCTCCTCCATTCCTTCCCTGATTACTCCTTAAATTCCCTTTGCTTTTTCACTGCTCCTCTTATCAGCCCCTGAGAGAGCTGTATTTTCTCAAAGCTATCTACAGGGCCTCAAGGTCTCTCCTAATCAGAGAAAACTAATTGAGAACCCATCTTTTCCTATGAATAGTTGGCTGATTTTTTTTTATCCCAAATGCAGGGCTGTGGAATTTATCTACTTGAATTTCATCTTCTTTTTCTTTCCCAGTCAACCTCTATTATAACTGCTTGGACAAAAAACCTGAGGATAACTGCTTTGATGCACTTACTGGTTTATCTTTAATAGACCTGTGACCTCACATTGTGTCCTTTTCAGCTTAATTTATTGCTCCCTTAAAGGAGAGGTCTCACTCCAGGTCTGTGCAGGACTCTGCTTTTGTGCGTGTGTGTGAGGAAGTGGTTATGTCCCGAGCATGTTAATTAACTGGGGGTTAATAAAGACCTTCCTCCTTGCTGCACTGCAGCTGAGTTTTCTTTAAGAGCTTTTGGAGGAGTTGGTAGTTTTGGGGAACTCCCAACATCCAGTTAATTGGAGCTCTTGGAGAGCCCTCCTGCTTGTTGTGGTCTATCAGCTGGTGTGTTCAGTGTTTTGGTTTCTTCAGAAGTCTGGCTGGGTGCAAGTTCTCCTGGCTGTGTCATCCCTGGTAGGCTTTGGCACTGAGCAGATCTCACCGCCCAGAGAGGATCCTCCAGGTTTTGGAGTGACCAAAAGTGTCCCCTGCCCATAGCAGGGAGGTTGGAACAAGATGAACTTTAAGGTCCCTTCAAACCCAGCCCATTTTGTGATTTCTGTGAAATGAGGGGGAAAAACCCCCAACACACTCAACAGAAGAACTTGGGTGAGATGAATCTGTCCTTAAAGGTCACATTGAATTTGTGTGTTACCACTCTCTGCATGGTCAGTGGCAGCATCAGTCGAGCTGGTTTTGAGTTCCCAAGATGAGTTTGTGTCTGGACTTACTCACTACCAAAAAAAGGAAAGCCCAAACCCAGCCCCGAAGTGGATCTTTTATTTTAACAGTTTACTTGGTAGTAATTGTTCATCCAAGAGGCTGATCTGACTCGCTGGAAATTTTGGGGTGCTTTACCCCTGATCTTCTGAGCGTGCCCTGCTCGGGGTTGTGTGGGGGAGTGGACAGCCCTGGGTGGCTGTGCCAGCAGGGACTCAACAACATCCTCTGGGCTGAGCTTCATGAACTTTTTCTGTTCCCTTTTGTTCTGTCTGCAGAACAGTTTTGGGTTCTGGGTTTGGGTTCTGCAGGAAGGCAAGCTGGTCTAAGAACTGTGTAGGTTGCATAATGCAGGGCTGGGGTTTATTTCAGCCTTGAGTGGTGGCTGATCTCGGTTTCAGGAGGTTTGAAGTGCTCCTCTGCCCCCCAAACCTTGGAGCAGGTGTTGGCTGCAGCAGTGGCATCCACTGAGCTCCGGTTGTCCTGTCAGTTCAGGGAAGGACAGCGTGTTCTGGGCGACTGAAGGACTCTGAGAGCTCAGTTTGTTTGTTCCCATCAAGTAAGTGGGGATTGAATGCAAATGTCTGTGGATGGTGTCAGGATGGAGGGGTGGTTTCAGTTAATGTCTGCCAAGAATTAAGGGAAAATTAACCCAAAATTCTTGTGGTTTGGGAGAACACTCACTGGAGGAGTGGTCTGCTCCACAGATGAGGACAACTGCTTTGAAATGAGGGCTCACACACAATTTGCAGGGAGAGATTTCAATTTCTTTGGGATACAGCAACTTGGATTTCAGTTGCTGAGCACTTCCCAAGGGAATGAGTCCCCCAGTCCTGGCTCAGGCAGAAACCTCGCTGAAATCAGCGCTAAGGATTTGTTGATACCGAGACCTGAAAAAACCCTCTGCACTGCCTTAAGTGGGAGGCAGGGCTGCCCAGCAGTCAGGGAATAATCAGGTTGGTGCCTGTGGAGGGGGTTTGATTCCTCCAGGTTGTCTGGTTTCACCTCCTGAGAGGCCCTGGGGTTATTTCAGGAACGATGTTCCTGCTGGGGTCTATTTTCGACGCGTGACGTAGGATTTCAGGTTCTGCTGAGGTGCTGGCACTGGCACAACATGTGGCTGGTTTACAGTAACTCCCTTTCATCTTCCTAATGCAAATGCCATCCCTGCAGATCTCCAGAGCCTCTGGCTCCCCTGGAATCCAGGATTTCACCCAGCTCGCCCTGTGAAAGGTGGTGTCTCATCTAACCCCGCTGGATTAAGTTTAATCTCACCTGGATATCTGATTTTTAAAAGGAGATGAAGTTTATCCAGAATCTCTTAGAGGCTGGAATAATCCCAAACAGCAAGTAGTAAGATCTTATCTTCTTTTTTATCATCATTGTGAACAGAGATCTTAGACACCCTTCATAGTTGGTGTTTCTTGGTGTTCTGCCATAAAAAGCAGAACAGTCTAAAGATAATTGTGCAAGGGAAACTTGGTGCTCAGCGTGGAGGGATTTTTGTGTTGGTAGAAGGGGATGATCATCCTAAAGACTTCAGTGGAACTCACTTGAGGAAAGGCTTGATTTACTATGTGAGCAGTTTTATAGAATGATGCTGCTCCTGTTCTCTGAAGCTCTCCCAGGTGAAGCACACACTACCCTGTGCTGCTGGGACAGAAGGTGGGGGCAAACTGCGGTCTGAGACTTCAGGTCTGCACAGAGATCCTCTTGGGATCCCCTTTGCACTCCACAGAGGGCACGAGGTGAGTTGTACCACGTGCCTGTGCTAAATACTTGGGAGGCTTTGGGGCTGAAATGAGGGTGAAGAGGTTGAGAGGCAGAGAAAAGGGACTTCTCTGGGTTTTTTTCCCAATACAGGGGCAGGCACAGGTAACTTCCACCTGCAGCAAATCGAGTCATAAAGCACGTTCTGTGAGCAGCTCAAAAGCACCTTGGATAATGCACTGGACAACCAGCCCTCTGGGAACTTCCAGGACCACAGCCATGGTGTCACAGTTGTCTTTATTTCTGCTCTTTACTTCCAGTAACTTTTAAGGCATTAACATTGAAGTGTTACATAGAATTTGGACTTGTGAATGTGTGTGTTAATCTTTTGCAATCCGCTTCTGCATTTCGAGAGAATTTGTGGGCTGTATAAACATGTTCTTTAATTGAGAACAGATAGTTTAGATGCCTCAGTTTTACATTTTATGTAGATAATTGCTAAGGAAAAATGCAGAGTCTCCCAGCTACCCTTCTGAAAGTTGTTTTGGGCCAGAGTTGTAATGAATAGTAATGAGCAGTAAATTAAGAGAGCTGTGTGTTGCTGTCACTGATGGGGAAGTGCTCCTGCTGATTTTATTCCATGTGCTGATTCCATAGTGGTTGATGCCACTCAGGAGAAAACTCATGTGTTTCATTAAAGCCAAACATAGTTATTAAAATAAAAACATTAGATACTTTTAATCTGGAAAAGGTTGGAAAGCTGTGATGCAAACCAGTACTTTTTCTTCTTTCTGTCTTTTTTTCTTCTTTTTCTTTCCCTGGATAAAGAAGACCTGACAGGAATTCATGGAAACGATGAACAAGCATTCCTGACCAAGTGTTCAGACACAAATAGGCCACTAGTATTTCAATAATTGATAATTAATGAGACTTTTATTTATAACACTTTGAGCTCTTTTTACGTGCCTTCTGGGGTTTTTTTGGAAGGGGGAGGAATGTCAGACAAATTTCTGGCATTTCTGTGCTACCTTGGAGACTAGAAAATGTTTCATTATTGGCATCTGAGTGATTCTTATGTAACCTGGTAATTCTGGGAACGAGAATTTCAAGAAAAATGCTGAGCAGTTGAAATCTTCTCATAAAATTAATCGATTTAGAACCCCTGTGCTAAATACTTCTGTGATAATTTCCCCAGAAATATTAGTATTCCAAGCTGCTGGAATGCCTTTGTTTTTTCTAGGAGTGCATCCTTAAGGAGCTGAAACTCCAGTGCCGTGGAGTTGTTACATAAACCCCACCTCTTTGGGTTTGCAGGGCATTAAAAATGGAATAAAATGGGAGCTGTTGCCTCGTGGCATCAGGAGCAGATCCCTGTTCAGGATGTGGGTTTGGTGCTGTTTTACACAGGCCAGTGGAAGGAGTTTCTTCCCCTCTCTCACTGCTGTCAGGAGGGTTCTTCAGTTGTTTTCTCCAAGGTCAGGGCCGGTTGTTCTGTCGGGATGAGCCGGGGAAGGGCTTCGCCTGCTCTTCTCCTGTGAAAGCAGCATGGCCTGTTTTCCCCCCTCTGTTCAAAACTCTTGATTATATTCAGCAGAGAGGGCTTAATTAATTGTTTTTTTGGTTTTTTTTTTTCCAGTATAAAGTACAAACGCTGGCCTGCTGCTGTGAGAATTTCCCGATTCTTACGTTGATTAGAAATTGCCGTATTTTGCCACCTTTTCTCAGGGCACAGAGAGTCTGACAGAGGATCCACAGATTTGGGGTGACTCAGAATTAAAAATGAGTCAGTCAGGCCTTACCCAGTTTAGTTTTATTGTTTTCAAAATGCAGAATTAGAAGGCAGGAAGAGTTCAGAGCCTGTATACCCTTTGTGCCAAGGGGCAGCCTCCCTCGGGCTGCTTCTTCTGCTGCCCTTCGTTTCTCAGGACACTTCTGAGGTCTTGGCCAGTTCATTCCCTTTGTTCCCCTTCCCTTTTGCAATGCTCCAGGCAAGGAGTCAGTGGTGGGCTCTGTGCAGACTGCCACAGCCACCCATGGAGGTAAAATATGTGTTTCTGAAAGCCTTATCTGGGTTCCTGAGCTGGCTGTGCCATCCGCTTTGGTTCCTCCTGAGTACTGTCTGCAGACAAAAATTCAGGGTCAGGAGCTGCAGGAGGGACAGCAGTAAAAAGTGTTTGGATGATAGAAAGGCTGGAAAGGGGGAGCTGTGTCATGGAAGCAGCAGGCATGTCTTTAGTCACCTCTGTTAATTGCTTTTTTGGCTAAACTCGTGTCCCCTTACATAAATACTCATTGTGTTCTAATAATACACAATCTGAGTAACCTTTTTTGTCTCCCCTGAATTCAGGTCTTCCACGTTGCTTCTTGAAGTACTGAAGTGCAGGAAAAAGAGTAAATCAGGTATTCTCCAGGCTTGTATTTTTTTGCAGATACATTTACCAAGAGGGGAAATCATCTTTAAGATGCCTCTTTCCAGGCAAAAGAACACAGCTGGTCTCGAGGGAGCACACAGCAGTAACAATAAACCACTAACATTAACTTCAGTGCAGTTTTAGGATTTCATAGCTAGCTTTTAATAAAGGGCAGCCACTATTAGGACAGGGGGGAAAGGCTTTAAGATGGAAGATTAGACTTAGATTGGATATTAGGAAGAAGTTCTTCCCTGTGAAGTCCTGACACAGGTTGCCCAGGGAAGCTGTGGATGCCCCATCCCTGGAATTGTCTAAGGCCAGGTTGGGTGGGATTTGGAGTAACCTGGTCTAGTTGAAAGTGTCCCTGTCCATGGCAGGGCTTGGAATGAGAAGATCTTTAAGGTCCTTTCCATCCCAAACACTTCTGTAGTTCCATGGAATTCTCAGACTCCCGTGCATACCGAGCCCGGAGCCTTGTCTGGCTTTCTGTGGAAGGTAAGAATTTTTCCACAGAAGTGCATCCTGGAGCTCTGTCAGATGCTCTCCAGTCCTAAACCACCACGTCATGGAAAATATTCACCAGTTTTGTTGCTAAAAAGTGGCAAGTTGTTCCAAGTTGGAGCTTGTTTGGCTCCCAGCTGTAATACTTTGCCATCCCTTTCTCTCCCAGGGTTGCAGAGCTGTTCTTTGCCCATTCAGGGGCTCATCTCCTCAGTGAAGGGTGTGTTTGGAGTCTGTGTCCCAGCCAGAGCCCTCTTCTGAGCTCTCCCTTGAACCCTTGCCAGTACTTTGGTGTGCTCACAGTGTGGGTATCAGAACTGGACACGAAGTCCTGGCCTAGAATTCAGCTTGATTTGTTGCATCAGCCCTGAAGGGGGATGTCACTCAGCCAAGCTTTGCCCTGCACTGCTCCTTCATGCCAGGATGATTCAGTACAGTTCCTTCTGTGGGTAGAAAGTGTCTAAACCACTTGGGAGTAGCCAGAATTGCTTCAAATATGGGTGGCTTTGATTTGTTTGGGGTTAAAATGAGTTGTTGTCTTCAACCAGTGGAGTGTTGCCATTTCCTCTGCCAATACTTGGGTTGTCTACCAACTTAACCCTGAAGTACTTTTATTATTATTGTGTAGATTGTTTACAAAATTACCAGGGCCCAATCCCATGTCTGGGCTTCCTTCATGCTCTAATAGGTCAGTCTGTCATCCACTTGCTTTGCATAAGCTGTTACCAGCCCTGGAAAGGATGAGAGGACTTGGGCATCCCTGGTGAATGTTCTTACGGACAGAGTGAGTCATTTCTGTGTGGACTTTTGCCACGTGGGTGAGTGAATCATCAGGTGTTGAACAGATCAATCTCTTTTCATAGGACACTCACCAGGTAATGTTTCCTCAGTGAGACAACTTGTACCTGCCTAAGGGCAGCGTTAGGGGGGCAGAAGGGCAGTGACATCGCCTGCCTTGGGGGATGTTGCCTTGGGGGATGGTCCATGAGACAGCCCAGTGCTGCTTTTCATTAGCCCTTGGAATGAGTGGGGAGTAGTGGCCTTTGAAGTGTTGCAAAGAGTGGAAGATTTTGGGTGGAAATAGAACAAAAAGGTGGTTGCATAAGAAATGAGGCGAGAGTTTGACTTCCTGATGTGCTCGTGTTAAAAAGGAGTTGTAGATGTGTTGTGTTGGTCTTCTTATCCCCAGTAAGTGATAGGACAGGAGGAAATGGCCTCAAATTGCACCAGGGGAGGTTTAGTTTGTATTTTAGAAAGTATTTCTTCACCAAAGAGTTGTGCAGCCCTGGCACAGCTGCCCAGGGCAGTGGTGGAGTCGCCATCCCTGGAGGGATTTAAAGCAGTGTAGATGTGGCACGTGGGGACACGGATTGGTGGTGGCTTTGGCAGTGCTGGACTTGATCATCTTGGTGGACTTTTCCAGTCTAAATAATTCATTGTGAATTTGCACATCTTGTGATGATGATCCACCGTGGATCAAGAGGGTGGGAATCAGTAAAACCGTAACTGTGTCTGTCTTTCCTGAAGTGCCCATTTAGGCAGTAAAAGCAGACTAAATGTCATACATTGTCTCAGTTGTTGGGGTGTTGGGGTTTTTTTTTTTCAATCCACAGCCAAGTTCCACCATCCAGAATTGTGCTTAGTGTTGAGTTTGAGTGAGATCTGAAAATGACAGAGCAAAACCATCTTGCTGTTCTGACTGATTTAGGAAAGGAAATGAAGCCCAAAATTTGGGCATGGGTAGGAAGGGTTTGAGGGCTTCAGTGAAAACTCCCCACAAGTTTACGTGATGATCCTTTCCTAGAACTTGAGTTAAGGTTTAATTCTGTGCCACTCCTGTGAGCTCAGGCAATTTTCTTTATAGGTTTCATTATAAAGCACTTCTCAGTAGGTGTCTTTTAGAGGGTTTTAGAGGGATAAAAATGACTACAGGGAGTGTTGTGTGGCCCAAAAAAAACCCCCCAATTTTCTGGGCAGCACAACTTTTTATCTAAGTCAGGGCTGCAGGCTGGAAATACTTCTTTTGGTCAGCAGAGTAGATCTGAAGGGAGATAAATTCATTCATTGCAAATGAAGGTGCAGATGCTTTTCAGAATTTGACCAAAGACCTGTGAGTAGAAGCCTCTCCTTCATCCGTCCAGACTCCTGAATATGGATTTCACACAGAGTGGAAGGGTTGAACACCAGAAGTGCAATAATAATAATAATGATTAAAAAAACCCCACCACCACCCCCAGTGTTCACACCCCCCCCTTCCCAGCTGTCTTGCTCAGTGAATTTCACACCACGGCTGCAAGGCCAGAATGATTATGAGTTGGGGTTAGCACAAAATGGAGCTGTTGGAAGGTTTTTGCAGTGTTTTCCTGTAATGAGGATGCTGCCATTTCTCAAAACCCAAATCCCTCAAACCCACGAGGGCAGGGAGGTCACGCTTTGGAAACCCAGGTCATTGTGACAGAAAATGGGATTTTTGAGCTTGTTTTTCCAACAGGCCAAGTTGTGCCGTGTGAGTATCTCGCTCTGTTCCGCACCCCTTCGTGCTCAGTCTCCATCCCTGACTGTGGTGCATCAAAAGTCTTTCTTGTGGTCAACATTTTTTGACTGCTGGGTAATTTTTCACCTTCGTTCTGAATGTCCCTGGGCTGTAATGACCAAATTCCCAGGAGGTGCAGGACAGTGGTTGAGCTTTTCTAAAATACCACACTGTGCAGAGGCTCTCTGAGGGAGTATCTTTATTGTGGTGCAAGAAATACACCGAGTTTTCACTCTGATGGGGCAGCCCCGGCACAGCTCTGTCGAGTTAGCCCAGGGCTCTGTGTGGTGGTTTTCACCCAGTGTCCACCCAAACCTCCAGGGAAGGGGAACCCAGAGGGAAAAGAGAAAAGGCAAAAAAACCAGCTGAGAGAGAATGGCAGAACAAACTCAGAGGGGCTAAATACTTAAATTTATGACTAACAAGAGAAGAACTAAAACTAAAAGCACTAAAACTAAAAAGTAAGAAATAAATGAGTCCCAAGAACCCCCCTCTCCTCCCACTCCTCCCTCCCTCCAGCAGTTGCAGGGAGCAGGGAATGGGAGGTTTGCAGGTGGGTGTTGTTGCTGCCATTGTTCTTGTCCTGGGGGTCACTCCATGGGGGGCAGTCGGGTCTCTGCCCCCCGATGGGCTCCGTGGGCTGCAGGGGGANGATCTCCAGGGGCTGCAGGGGGGTCTGTGCCCCCCGAGGGATCTCCAGGGGCTGCAGGGGGGTCTGTGCCCCCCGAGGGATCTCCAGGGGCTGCAGGGGGGTCTGTGCCCCCCGAGGGATCTCCAGGGGCTGCAGGGGGGTCTGTGCCCCCCGAGGGATCTCCAGGGGCTGCAGGGGGGTCTGTGCCCCCCGAGGGATCTCCAGGGGCTGCAGGGGGGGCACAGCTTTCAGTCCTTCCCCCTTTCCTGCTCCCGTGGGCTCCCTCCTTCTCCTCCTCCTGCTCCCACCTTGGGCTCTGCCTTGTTCTCCCATGGCTGCAATTCCCAACTGCCCCACACTCCCCAGTTCTTCACTCTGGGATCCCAGAGCTGCCACTGGGATTCTCACTTGGCTCCACTTTGGCCACCAGCAGGAGGTCCCTCCTGGCCCTGGCTGTCCTTGGCTCCACAGCACAGGGGGAGCTTCTGGCAGCTCCCAACAGAGACCCCCCGTGGAAGCCCCCCCTTCTACTAAAATTCAGCTACAGCAACTCATGACACTGTGCCATGCTGCTTTTTAGGATTAGCAGCATAGCCATTAATGGGAATTTGTTCAGAGGGAGCTGTGTATGTCTGAAGGAAAAAGTCCACACCAAAATTAAACCCTCCTGCTTAACGACGTGCTTGGTGTGTTCTGCTGTCCTTGATGTGGCTGAAGTGGGTGCTGCAGGTGAGAGCAGCACAGCAGTTCCCTAAATAAGTCACTCCAGCCTTGAGCTCTGCAGTTGATGAGGTTTTGTTGGCCTCAGTGGTGTGCAGCTGGTTCTTACCAGTGGGTTTCCACCTGTGTGTTCAGGGAATTCCAGCCCTGAGTTGGGAGCAGGGTCTCTGCTTTGAAGGTGGCAGAGGATGGGTGGCTTTCAAATGCCCTTGCAGGACGTGGGATTTAATGGAAAGAGTTAAAGGTGTTGATGGTAAAGAGAACAGTGCAATTTCATGTCCTCAGTGCGTGACGCCCTCGCTCTGGCCAGTGTCACCTGTCCTTGTAGTGGCAACTTTCTTGTCATGTGGAAAGAAGGCAGGGTTAGATGGGATACCAGGAAAAAATTCTTCCCTGGGAGGGTGGGCAGGCCCTGGCACAGCTTTCCCAGAGTGACTGCCCCATCCCTGGAAGTGTTCGAGGCCAGGTTGGAGCAGCCTGGGCTGGTGGAAGGTGTCCCTGCCCATGGCAGGGGTTTGGGTCTAAATGATCTTTAAGGTGCCTTCCAACCCAAACCGTTCTGTGATTCTGTGATATTTAACAGCACATTTTTCAAAGACTGTTTCTATTCCTGGAAATATGCAGAGGTATCGTGTCAAAGAACAAATTCTTTTATTGCTGTGAAGGACTATTTATAGAAACAAGCTCCATGCCAGTCTCAGCTCCCTGTTTGCTGCCCTGCTTTAAGGGAGGTGTGGGAGCTGTGAATTCATCCTTCAGGGTTTCAGCAAAGCGCTGATACTTCAGCTGACTGTGCCAGAACACCTCAGTGTATGCTGAGATTTAGTAACACCCCCTGCAGACAAGTCAGAGTTCCCCAAGGAATGCCAAAGACAACCCAAACCCGGTGTACAGGCAGCAGAACACCACGATGGCCATCACAACCTGCCCAAATTGTCCCCAGCGTGGTGAGGTGGCTTTTCTTCTTCCCCCTCCTTCTGGCACAGTGTGTTCCCCTGGGATGGTGGACAGGAAAACTTCCACCCAGGATTTTCTTACCCCACTCTGATCATGCTCAGTGTGGCAGCTACCGCTGTTGAGAATGTGCTGCACTCGTGGTATAAAAGATTATTAGAATTTAGCTTTTAATTTCTTTGCCTCCCCATTTTGGAGAGAACACTTAATGTGATTTCCTACAATAAAACCAACTGTGTGAGCCTGGACAGAGGTGACTGTCTGAATTTGAGATTTCCTTTGGATTTGTTCTTATCACGGATAGATTGGATTACTCTGGGCTGTGTCACTTGGAAGTGCCTGTTAATGCAATAAACCTGAGTGTTTTTTTATGGAAATGCTGTTTTCTGATTTCTGTGTATATGATGGGCCTGGTCTTGTTGAATCCGCACTGACTTCCCTGGAAATACCTCTTTGGAAAAAACTGGTACAATTTCCTATGTTAGTGGGAATTGCAGAGAAGCAGTAAAGTGAAAAATAGCCTCAAGTAATTAGTAACTGGTTTAGAAGTTCTTTGTGTCAGTCTTATTATGAATTTTGTAGCGATGCTGCCCGAAACTAAAAATATTCATCATCAGAGGGAGTTGTTTTGTTGCAGTGCCTTTTTCCCCGGTTATTAATGCTGTTTTGCTCTCCATATTATGTTTTCACACTATCCTGCAAATTTTTTCCTGTTGTTTTTGCCACTGCCCTACTCAGTGGTGGTTGGTTACATCTCTCCGGGCTTTAATTTCCCACCCATACCATACTCAGCTACTGAAAACCAAACAGTTAAAGAAAGAAAAGTGGCTGGTTTGAAATCTCATCTTAAGCCTTTTTCTCTTTTACTTGTGCAGCAACTGGGACTCAGTGGCAGCAGAAGGCAAAAGCTTTGCTATGGTTTGGAATATTTGCCAAAAATAAGAAGGAAAAAAAATCAGGATAAGAAATGTTTTTTCTCCAGCCTGAGATCCAGTGTGTTTCTGTACCCAGGCAGGCTCTGAGCTGGTTGGGAACCCGCTCCTCTTTCGAGCTGGAAAGTGGAGAATAGAAAGACTGATATTATACACTGGGAATTTCTAGTGTGAGGTGGGGTGGGAGGGGAAAAAATTGCATTTGCTGGCAATAGTTTGCCAGAATTCAGTGTTTTGTAACACGTGCAGCAGCTCTGCTACTGTAAGGCACCACAGTTTTCATAATCTTACATTTCCAGGCGTGGACCAAGTTTCCAAATTCTCTCCCTCCCCTCTTGTCTCCGCCGCCGAGTTTTCTCGTGCGTGGTACCAGGGGTGGGATGCTGAAAATCCCTGGATTTCTGATGTGCTGAGGCAGACTTCTATAGATGTTGACTGCCTGCTTGGTGACACGTGGGCTGTTTCTGGAGCCTGTGCAGTGAATGCTGCTGAGGGAGCTGATCCTGTAGTGGAGGGGATGGGAAATTGTAAATCCTTGTGGCTGGTGCTGTGCAGAGGCAGCTCCGGGCTGTGAGGCTGAGATTTCACATCTCTTAGTGGTGGTAGTTCATTGGCAGCTACTCCAGATCCTAATTAATTAGGATTTCAGCTAATTTTACTAAATAAGCAGATGACCTGGTCTAGTTGGAAGGTCCTGGTCTTGTTGGAAGGTCCTGGTCTAGTGGAAGGTGTCCCTGCCCACGACACGGGGTTGCAACTGGATGGTCTTTAAGGTCCCATCCAACCCAAACCATTTCATGGTTCTGTGATCTGTCAGGAGGATCCTGAGAGGAGTAGAGATGCTCAGGGAGACCAAAAGGTTAACAGTGTCTAGAGTTAAAGCACAAGACAAAAGGGGAAACAAAGCTGTGCATCATTTTGGTGTATTAAATTTAAATAATTTGAGAAGTAGAAAAAAGGACACAGTTTAAAATGAATGTAAAAGTGTATTAGAATCATAGAATGGGTTGGGTTGGAAGGGACATTAAAAATCATCTCATTCCAACCACCTGCCATGGGCAAGGACACTTTCCACCAGCCCAGGTTGCTCCAAGCCCCATCCAACCTGGCCTTGGACACTTCCAGGGATGGGGCAGCCACAGCTTCTCTGGGCAACATTTGGGATAGGGATTATATAAAATGTAAGGTAAAATGACATGGATGATCAGCATTAATAGGGAACATGAAAACACCTTGTAAATACATTGGAAGTTGGGGGGAAGTCCGAGGAAAATGCAGGTCTCCTCTCTAGCGGAGTGATGATAATAAATAAGAGACAGCACACTGAATAAAATGAACAATCAGTGGTGTTCAGTCATCTTCTGAAGGAATCAAAATGCCTTCGGACTCTCTGTGGGAGTAACAGGTAATAACCAGGTCTCATTTGAAAGTAATGTATTGTGATTTTTCCCACTTGAGCCCAGTGCAGACCCTGCATGTTGCTGGAAAGCCTCATGTGTGGGCAGGCTGCCTGGGGGGGTCAGAGGCAAAATTTCTTCCAATATTGGTACTTGAAAAAACAAGAATTTGGAAGCGTCCAGATGAGTACATGTATTGCAGTGGATTGGAGCAGTTTAGGTAAGGCTGAATTGCTGTATCTGACCCAGATGGGCTGTGCAGCAGAAAGAGCAGTGTGTGGACACATGTGGAGGGTAAAGTTGTGGTCTGAAACAAACTTGCTCTGAAGTCAGGGGTTGCTGAGATTCCTAGTCCCAGGTGGGTTCCTCCAGGGCTTTTTTGGGGGGAGTGTGAGACAACAAAAGGGCTGCTTTGAAGAGCAGGGTTCATTTTTTCATTTGTTCGTGGCCAGCAACGTGGTGCACATTGCCAAGAACGGGGTTTGAAGGTTCTGTTCCCTCCCAAGCACAGACTGTAACCATAAAACCAGAAACAGGGATTTGTTTTTTATGTGGTTTTTGACCTTGTTGCACTCCCACAGAGCTATTCAGTGGCAGGAGAGGACTCTCACCCCGGGCATTTGGGCACATGGATAAGGCTGAGTTCCCTCTGTAGATTTGCTGGTTTATGTGGAATCACAGAATGTTCTGAGTTAGAAAACACCTCTAAGGTCACCACGTTCAACCATCAGCTTGGCAGCACCACCAGACCATGTCCTCAGGTGCCATATCCACGTGCTTTTTGCACTTCTAGGGATGGTGACTCCACCACTCCCCTGGGCAGTCTCTTCCACTGCCCACTCTTGACCTCTTCTTTCTATGATAACCAATCTAAACCTCCCGTGGCACTACTTGAAGCCATCTCCTCTTGGCCTGTTGTCCTCTTGCCTTGTTCAGTCTTTGGAAGTGCCTGTCCTGTTTGTTATCATGGAATCACAGAATCAGCTGGATTGGAAGAGATCTCTGAGATCATCAAGTCCAACCCCACTGTGATCACCAGCCCATGGCACTGATGCCACATCCAATCTCATCTCAAACCCCTCCAGGGATGGTGAATCCACCCCCTCTCTGGACAGACCATTCCAATGCCTGAGCACTCTCTCTGGCAAGAATTCCTTCCTGATGTCCACCCTAAAAGTCCCCTGGCAGAGTTCAAGTCATGCCCTCTTGTCCTGTTGCTGGTTGTCTGGGAGAAGAGATGTGGTAGTTTATCCCCCAGCCCCACCTGGCCACACCCTCCTGTCAGGTGGGGAATCAATGTGCATGGAGTCCTCCTGGAGCTGAGAAGAGGAATTCAGTCCTACCACATGTGTTGGTTCTCCTGGCTGTCAGTCACACCTCCTGTTTGTGTCTTGCACACCTGGATGAACTTCCCTGCAGGCAGGGATGGCTTTAACCTGTTGATCTCCAAGTGAGTTGAGGTGAGCAGGACACTCAGGCTGCACAGGCATTGTTTGGGGCAGCAGCGAAGGTTTCACTGGTGGAGTAATTGGGACTATTAATTATATTGAGGGCAGAGCTTTGTCTGCACGAGTGCAGTGGAAGGAAGAAGCTCATGGTGGGTCATCTCAAGAGAGGCAGTCCTGTAGGAGATACTTGGATGTGCAGAGCTCCAGGGTGTACGTTCTGGGGCTGCTCAGCACCTACAAGGGAGGGCTGAGCCTGCTCTGCAGTCTGAGGTGTCTCCCTCTGCTCCCAGGAGGAACGTGCTGCTGATGCCTTCAGCCAACACTGCATGTCCTGAAAGCAGGGCTTGGTTCATGGGTCACTTTGACATCAGCTGCAAGAACAGAATCACAGGCTGTCCCAAGCCTGCTGTTCCCTGTGAGCTGCATCCTCAGGTGGAGCTGCACATTCTCTTCTGGGATTTCTGGTGCCCTCTCAGGAGGTGGGTTTGGTCCTGGCTGTTCATCACACACCAAGGGCGCTGTGGGGAGGGGAGGGGCGTGGAAGAAGACAACCAAAAAGTAGCAGAAGATGCTTCAGTGGTTAAGAACTTCTCTTGCAGAGGAATTGTTTCCAGGACAACAAGATGGATGGAGTTGGAAAGTGAGTGTGTGTTTGCTTTGCTCTTGGACTCCTTATGGATCCGTGGGGCAGGAAAACCTCTCCCTGTGCTTGAGGTGGGACATCAGATCTTTTTAATCTGCACGAGGTTGTCCACGTGGCTCTTCGTAGCTGTTCAGGAGATACCTGGTGTACAGGAAATCATATTTTCTTGGTTGTTGTTAAGATCACGTGGTATTTAAAGAAATTAAAATCTGGACTGTAAGTGGCTCTGGTAGGTTGGGTTGATGTTTTTTGTGTTTGTTTTTTAGAGAAATAAACCGGCTTTGTGCTTTAAGTTTCAAGCTCATCTCGCTGGTGGGATGTGAGTTTCTCTCACTGTTTGCACAGAATTTTTCCTGTGTTGGTATAATACCTTTTTTTTCTGGTATATACTAATGATATACTGTCATGCAAATGAATTTGGAATAAATTAGAGTATTAATTTTCTCCTAGAGTATATTCAGCTGTAGGGCTCCATTGTGAGATCTATTTTCAACTGGAGTTTGGAATTTGGAATAAGAAGGCACTGAATTAAATGTGCTTGCCAATTTTAAAGGGGCACAGCTCGCATAAAATCACACCCATCTCCAAAATATGTTGATCTGTTTAAAATCTGGAGGAGTATGATGAAATCTGTACTTGTGTGGTTTTCCTTTGTATATTTGATTGGACTCCGAGTCTCGTTTTTTTTTTCTGGATTGTTTCTTTCCTGCACAACAGTATTTTGAGAAAGAAGTGCCTTTAAAAAAAACCCAAAATACCCACAAATACTGGCTGTGCATTTTAGAGGTAAAAAATAACAAATATAGTGGCCAGGTCACTAGTGACAAACACACTTCGTAAAGCTCTGTTGTTTTGCTAAATTAAAGAGCTTGAGGTTTAACAGTGCCCTTGGTAAAGGAGTTTGATGATTTTATGCCCCCTAATGCTACATGCATTTATTTCATACTGAGATTTTAGGGCTCAGGATTAAGAAGGCACTTCTCATGCATAGTTGTCTGCTGAGTTAATGAGCTGCCTGGCTCCCCTCTGAAGGCACTGGGTTTCTGCTGGTGCAGGAGGTTGGGTGCCCCGTGCCAAGATCTGTGTGATCACTGATGTGAACAATTAAGTTTTAGTCTTTGGATTTGCTTTTCCAGCCAGTTCTGTGAGCCTTTATTGGTTGGGTTGAAAGCTGTATGACGTGGCTGCTGACTGCACCATCTCCCTGTCCCAGGGATTTGTGACTTCTTAGGAAGGGAAGCAGTTTGACAAATCCCTGTTGGCATTTATTTGCTGCTTTGTTATTCCTTCCTGGCTGCAAACCAGAGCCAGAATTCTTTCTGAGTGGTGTCCTCCTCTTTCCATCTCTCTCTCTCTTTTTTTTTTTTCCCCTTGACAATTCCCATTTTCAGCAGAACAAGAACAGCACTAACCTTGAGGGATGAGATGTCTCTGTGCTTCATTTCCCAGTGCTTCCCCCAGTTATTTAGTTTGCCCATTGGTTGGAGCAAACCAGCTCTTCATGGAGGTTTGAGTTCTTCTTCCAGGTTGCAACTTGTCCTAGTAAGGGAATGTGGAATTTTTTTTGTTGCCTCTGCTAGAAGTTTACTAATTATGTGGTTAAATAGAGAATGTAGCATCAGAGCATTCCTTCTCAGGACAATACCCTCCTAACTCTGCTGGGGAGATTTTTGTGTGTTTTTGGTTGCTTCCTTTAATTTTTTTTTTTTTTGTTCAATTCCCAGTAAGGTGTGGATGGAACTTCTGTGTTTCTACAGATATCCAGAGAACAGAGCAGGACATAATGGCCAAACCCTTCAAAATCCAGCTCCTACTCAAGAGTTTTAGGATACCTGAAACTTCGGGCAGCCAGATCCAACCCCACACCAATGGCAAATCCTCACCTTTCTGAATTAGGTGCTGGAGGACAACAAGGAACAGTCACAGATCTAGCCAGACACTACAAAGATCCCTTTGAAAATTAGATTTTTTTTTTTTTAATGTTTACTCACTTTCTCTTTGGCTCTGAGGAATTTCTTTGGTCAACTCTGCAGTGGGTTTTGGAATTCATTTGTAGTTTTTCAGTGTCATGCTGGAATCACCAGGCAGTCTCCATGGGCCATCTTGATAGAGCAGTGCCACGTAACGGGAGTACTCTGGCAGTCAAAATCAGAGAAACACGAAAGGAAGGATGGAAACATTTTCCAGTGTTTACTAAAAGCAAACAACGAGCTTCAAGCATCAATTAGCAATGTAACAAGAAATTTCAGTTCAGGCAAAAGTGGGTTTTTTTCACCAGAATTTGTCTCTTGTTTTTGTGTTGCAGAGCAAGGACTGGTGGCTGAGTCGTACCAGTGAGCCAGGACAATCCAAAGCCTGAGTCAGAGAGGGATCGTCTTCCTCCTTCAGGAGACCATAGGTCAGTTGTTCTCCAAGACATCCATTTAATTAAAAAGGCAATTAGTGGTCCTGGTTTCCTGGGCTGTGAGTGCAGTTTGTGGGACTGTCTGAGTTCCGGGGCCACGTGGCTCGGGCTGAGTTGCTCGAGGTGGATGATTTTTCTGCCTCAAGGCATGAAGGAGCGCAGGGTTGGGTTGTGTGCTTGCATCGTTCCTGCTGGTGGAACTGCCATGGTCCAGGGATTTACAGAGGAGAGGTTTGGAGGCATTTTGGGCTCCAAAAGTTGGTGTGTTAAACCCCTGATTCTTCCTTGGAGGTTGCTGTATTTTGACTGAGTGTTTTGGAATGTGTTAAATCTATTTACTTGAGTATTGTAAGTGTTTATGGTCTGGTGGGGCTTTGAGAAACCTGGTCTAGTGGATGGTGTCCCTGCCCGTGGAACTACAGATGGTCTTTAAGGTTCATTCCAACCCAAACCATTCTGGAGTTCTCTGGTTTAGCACAAGGTTTTTTTCCATTCTGTTCAGTCAAGCAGCCTGGTTCTCAGTGGTGTTTTGCATAGCAAGCCTTGTAGATCATCTCTGATTCATTTATGGTAGACAATGGCAAATTCTAAAGAGAAATGCTTTTAACTGTCCTGAACAGAGTGTGTTCCCTGCAGTAACAACATCTACATGGCAATTGTAATAACAAAACCCAAGATGCTTCTGAATTTGGTTTCACAGCAGCTAACAAGTGGACTCATTAAAAGATTGTGTGAGGTTTTCTATGTATTGTTGACTCAACCCTAAAATATCTATAACTCTGCAAAATGTGTCTCGACATGTTTACTAAGTGATAAGTGTATTTTTAGCGTGTAGGTTTAGAAATTATTAGTGACTCCACTTTGTCAAAAAGCCTTTGTGGAGGGCTTTAGATACTTTTTTTATTACTTATAGGAATGCCACTTTATCTTATACCTGAGTCTGTCTTTCTGAAAAGTTCCAAGTAATTCTGCAGACTTTTATAGGCACTCAATATTTAAAAAAAAACAAGTAGTAGAACATGTGTCAGGCATCTGCAATTCCTTCAGCATCATGTTTTCCACCCTGATTTAATAGCTGTTGAGTCTCCTCAGATGGCCTTGCTTCCAAGACCTGTTTTATGGTAATAAATCATCTTGGCTGTAAAATTCTTGACATGGTTCAGTGGGATGATCGTTTCCTCAGCACATTCCCTGAGAGATCATGGATAGAAATGGAAAAGTCTTTAACCAGGTCAGCTTTTTCCCTGTAATTTGTGTAGTCAGTGCTGGAAGTGCTAAGGAAGTCACCAGCATTTGTTGTGGTGAACTGCTCTTGTCCAGTGCTCCCTGTTTATCTCCTGGTCACTTAAAGTAAGTTTTGTGTTAGAGATTCTCAATTACCTTGAGAAATGCCAAGCCAGGTCAGGAATAAAAGCTGTGGTGTGGTGTGATGCAACTTCCCACTTGAAAAAAAAAAGGGCTGTCTCCAAATTCATATTAAAAATAGCAGTGGAATTACCAAAGGCATCCTTCATTTCCTCACCCATTTGCACAGTCCCTGGGGGAGAGTGTGATCCAAGAAATTATCAGGCATTTGAGGGTGGTTAAATTGTGGTACCTGATCTGTCAGTCTCTGGAGGGTGGTCAGGCATTCTATAACCTGTGGGGCTTTCTGACACCTGGAAAAGGCTGTTGAAATTGGGCGTTATTTAGTGGGAGCAGATAAGGGTGGAATTCAGCCACAAGTCCCCGAGGAGTTCTGTGTGTTGAGTCTCCAGGGCAGTTTGGTGCATTGTTGATCTGGAGCATCATGTGTGCAAAGAAAAGGGAGGTGGCTCTTTGGCTAAAACCCTACACAGCTGGAGTTGCAGGTTAAAAAACCAGCAGGTTGCAGAGGAATTCAGGGAGAAGTGACATCTCTTGATCTTACAGTTTCTATCCTTGTGAGTTACTGCTGTGATGTTCTCCAAGTTGAACATCAGATACGGTTGCCCAGAGAGGTTGTGGACTCCTCGTCCCTGGAAGTGTCCAAGGCCAAGTTGGACGGGGCTTGGGGCAACCTGGGATAGTGGAAGATGTCCCTGCCCATGGCAGGAGGTGGGACTGGATAATCCTTAAGGTCCCTTCCAACCCAAACCATTCCATGACACTGGAGTTGACCTTCAGGTTGTTCCACGCTGAGGGAAGCAGGAAGTTCTGGAGTTAGTTCTTCCATGGGCATTTCCTTAAAGCAGTCAGGCTTTGTGATGTGAGATCCTTGATTCTCTGTGCTACCTCAGGGCAGGAAATACAGCTTTGCAGTTGCCCCAGGATTTATAGCAGATTAATGTATTAAAATAGATTAAATCTTGCATTTGTTTTGGAAAAGGGAACCTTGTATTCTTAGAGGCCTCAGCTGCCAAATGGAGATACTTGTGTTTAAACTCTTGTGTTTTGAGCAGATGCTTTTACTGTGAGGCATAAACCTTTAGGTTTTTCACTGGTGTACTTTAAAACAGCCCAAAACAACCCTTGTTGCAGTCACGAGGGGGAAGAACCTCTGCAATTCAAAGGTGGGCTCCAAGATTTCCTTCTGCCCCGTGGCAGGGTGTGCTGTGCCATGGCAGTGTGGTCATCCCAGGAGGAGCAGTGCCACCAGGCACACAGACACCTTCAGGGGTGGCAGAAGGATCTCCTGTCCTGGTCCTGGTGAAGTGGGTGCTCGTGTGAAGATGAAGAGCGCTCCTAAGAAGGGACCAGATCATGAGGAGCTTTCTTCTGGTTGAGTAAGAGTTCTGCCAACTCAGTACCTTCCACAAAACCTCTCTGTCAGTTGTGTTTGGCCCTTGGAGGTGTGAATTGAGGGCACCGTGGTTACTTCAGAGCTTGGAAACATTATTGTTGACTCCAGCAGTAAGAACTCAGTGTCTGACCTCAGGAGACAGCCCACCCCTTCCACATCTGTGAGCAAACAGGTGTCTTGGAGCATCTTGCCCTTCACTCTGGATGAGAAGGAGGGTGTGAAGAGAAAACTCCAGGCAGCAAGAGTAAAGAAAGCCATTTCCCTTTTCTTCTGACAAGGTCCACAGGCAGGGATGGAGTCAAAGGAGACAAAGCCCAAAGAGCTCAGTGTTGTTGGCAGTGTGGCTGTTCACTCAGGCCATGGGTGTTCAGAAAGAAACTCTCCATTTGACAGCTCTGTCTTCTGGATGACTTGGAAACATAAAAACACGACTTGGTTTTAAAAGGGAGCTTTTAATTTCTGTCAGATGTGAAAGTACCTGTAAGTTTGATGTGTGCAGCCAAAGAGGAGCGTGCTGAGATCAGTTCTTGGAGTTCCATCTTGGGAGTTGGAACTTTGTGGCTTCCCAGAGAACACTCTGGCACCACCATGGACCCTGGGAAGTTCTGCTGTGTCTTTGGTAGGAGCTGCAGTGGTCTCTGTTCTGCACTTCTAGGGGCTAAAGGGTGGTTTGGCAGTGTTTTGGGTAGTTGTTTCATCTCTGCCTGCAGTGAAGTGTATCTAGAGCTGAACAGATAATACATAAAATACACTCTCCGTGGTGTTCATGCAGGAAATGGAAACATCATAAATATATATATATATATATATTTAGTAGCATCTTTGCACTTTTAATTTTCATACAGTTTCCAAGCAGTGTTTTCTCATAAGATACAAAAATGAGTCCCAGGTAAAACCTGTATTCAGTGTGCCCGTAGGAAAAAGAGTTTGCCTTTAGATGCAAATTTAGGACTTGGCTTTTTTTTGCTTTTTTTTTTTTTTTTTTCCCCTGTTTTTTTGGTTCTGAAATACTTAATCCTTTTATATTGTATGTGTCCAGGGGAGGAGATAAAGGCTGAGGTACCACATCACAAAAAAAAGAGGAAAAAATCCGAGGAGCTCAGGATTAAATCTCTGTGGAAAATCTTGTTGGAGTGCAAAATGGGATTTGGGGATTTTTTTGAAATGGAAGGGTGGAAGGACACGGAGATGGAGCCTGGAGATCCGTGTGCTGGTTGTGCTTCTCATCTGTTGCATAAGCTTGGACAAGCTGCTCTGCATTTCCCTGCTTCGTTTCTGCTGTCAGAGCCCCGTGTGCTTTCCTTGCTGTTGGTAAAGCACTTCAGTCAGCATTATCCTGGACTTCCTGAGCTCACTTAAAATCCATTTCCTCCTTACTCCTGCCTTCTCAAAGGCAAGAATAGATTTTTTTTTTTCCAAATGGCACTGATTGACTGATGTTGTGCAGCTGCTTAAGATAGGATTTAACTGGTGCTCTGTGTTGTCTGAGCATCCACTGAGCAGCTCCACGTGGAGAGCCCTGTTGGGTACATCATGTCTCTGATTCTGTCAGGGACATGGTCTGCCAAGGGCTATTTCCTTCTTCCTTTTAATCAGCAGCCTGGAATTTCCAGCCCTCCTGGTGTAATAGACCCTTGTGGATGCTTTGCATTCCCACTGCCTGACCTTGCCCATCAGTCAGCTGGAGCACGGTGGGTGGGTGGG
>VXAU01001191.1:28142-68495 GCA_013399695.1 Formicarius rufipectus
GGGGGTGTCTCACTGGGGTGACACTGGGGACACAGTTTGTGGCACAGGGATCACACTGCCAGGCTGGGGCTGTGTTCTGAAGCATCCTCAGCTGTGTGGCACAGGTTCCTCAGCCCCTCACCTTCTGCTGGCCCTTGGAAGTGCAGGGCTGATGGACCTGGACCAGACTGGGGCACGGCGAGCGTGGACCCCTGTGCTGGTTTAGAGTTAAACTGACAGGAGAAATGAATCCAACTCAGAATGGGATTGCAAGGCAGAGTAACAATTTAATAAAAAAGATCACAAAATATACTGATACACAAGGAAAATCCATTTATGCCACAAAACCAGATGTTCAACCCAGCCCAGTGAGGCACGAGCAGGATGGAGCTCACCAAGCCCTGTGCTGAGCACCACGTGGGCCCCCTGAGTTCAAAGTGAAAAGAAAGGAAGAACCTGCTGGTGACAATGCTGGTGGCAGTCTGGTGGCAGTGCCAGTCCTGGTGAGGCTCTGCTCCTCCTTTGGATATGATGAGACACCCCAGTCCCAAAAGCCCAACTTATCTCTGCTTGGGTTCCAGTGGGAATGCCCAGCCCTCCCCCAGGATGGAGAGTTTCACAATGGGTGATTTACTCTGTGAGGTCAATCCTGGCATACTTTTGGCATCCCTGATGGCCCCTGAGCAGACAAGACTCCTCAGGTGGATGTGAAGGTGCTGGTGGTTCCCCAGAGGGAATTTCTCACACCTGAGTGTGAGAAACAGGTGTGAAGACAGGAACTTTCCTTATCTCCCAGAAGTTCCTAAACACCCAGCTTGTCCCCTGATAGGTGGGGTGTGCCCATGGCAGCTGCTGCCAGTGGTCCATGGTGGGGAGTTCCTGACAAAAATGATATAGAGGGTTTAGAATACACATCCAGAGAGTAACAACCTGATCCTGGCTGTGCTATAACCAGGATAACCTTAGTCCTGCAGGGAATTCTTGTCTGAGATGCTGCTGCTCCTGCGAGGGCAGGGACTGAACAAAAGCAGGGATCTGCACTGTGTGGGTGCCGTGGTTAACCAGGAAAACACCTTGGATCCAAGTGCTCCAGGAATAGTTCAGCGTATGGAATTAAATCCCCACTTGGAGAAGGAGCCCCTCCCTGGTGAAACACTGTGCCCAGGAGCAGCTGCCACACTGCTGGGCAGCTCTGCCTCCTCCATCAGCATTCCCTGTGTCCTGGGGAGGATCCCATGGGCTGAGGAAATGGATGGCAGAAAATCACAGCTCTTTGGGGCTTTCGTTGAGCCTTCCCGGAGTTGGGTTGTGGTGGAGCACCTGGAGCCTGGGGACACGGGGACAGTGAGCTCTCCTGGAGGAGCTCTGCTGGTCGCTGTGCTTTGGTTCAGGGCTGTTCAAAAGCCCTGCAGAAGAGCTGTAATTTATTTTAATTAAATCCAAGAGCTGCATGCACACTGCAGAAGGGCTAAGACAGGGATTCCCCACCTCTGATAGATCGTCTTTGCTGTTTGGATTGCTTCACTATTGTCTTCCCACTCACAGCTTTATGCAGAGATGTCTCATCCTCTCCCTCCCGTGCTGTCAGCAGTGGGATCTGCCTTTTGAAATGCAGCAAATTTGCTCAAATTTTTTCAGGTTTTGAGCAGCCTTTCCTGCTGTGTGATGGCAGAGCCACCCCTGCCCTCACTCACACACTCCCCCCCCCTCTATGCGACGTTTATTTTGAGTGGAGAGCTGCAGGAAGCAAAACCCTCATCCCTTGGAAGCCTCCTCGTAGCTGATTTTCATTTTTTGGATCAGGGAGCTGGGAGTGCCCACCCTGGGGCTGGCAGGCAGCCTGGCAGGAAGCTGGACAGACCGGCCTGCTGGCCAATCTTGTTGCCTTTTATAGAGCTTTTGGGGTGAAATCAGCCCATTTCCACGCAGTCGCCGCTTTGCGGTGTGAAATCGTTGCGTGTTCGGGGAGGTTTTTGGGAGGCTCTGCAGTGTGAGGCTGCAGCTTGTGGCTTTGGGAAGTGGCTGGCTGATTTTGATAATGACCTGAGATGATTTTGGGAAGTGAGATGTTGGGTTTCTGTGGAAGAAAGTCCTGTTGGAAGGATGTTCTTTAGCCAGGGTGAGGGATTGCCTGACGTGTGTCACCGTGCAGGGAGGTGACTTGGCTGGCAGGGGTCTGAAATTCCCAAACAGGAACAGTTTCTGATCAAACTGCTGCCCAGTATTTTCTCCTTTCTCAGAATGGCTTATTTGGGGTAAATCCAAACCATGTAGGACCTCCACCTCTTTTGGCAGGGCAAAGTCAGAGCAGTCAGTGGGGAAATACACCCTGGGAGAAGGGGCAGAAACCTCCAGGTCTGGAGGACAGTGGTGTATCTGCACTCCATCTACTCATCTCCTGGAGCTCAGCCAGGGCTCTTCCTCCCTCGGCCATGGAAGTGCTGGGAGGAAGGTGAGCTGGAATTCCCAGGGTCCAGCACTGCTGCTGAACGAGGTGGGCATTTCCTGGGCTTCTTCAGCATCTGATGTGAACCCCTGAAATCCACTGGGGCTGCAGAACCTTCTGTCGGGCACTTCAGACAGGTCAGACTGATCTGGGATGTGTTTCCTCTCCTGGGTCCCTGTCAGTAAATGAATCTGCCTCCTGGAAAGGTTCTTTGCATTAGGAAGCATTTTGAGTTTGGGAGTTTACAATGAATCACTAATTAGCAGTTCCATGAAATTAATTTCAAGTGAAATCAGACTTTGTTTCCTTCAGTAGTTGCTGCTTTCAGAGAAATCCTGATTGTGACCTGGATTCTCAGAAGCAGCTCGTGTTGTGGTGGCCTCTGAATGTGTCCTCAGAAGGGAGCTGAGGTTTGCACAGACATTACAAACCATCTGTATAATTTTACAAGTGCTCTGGAGTGGAATTCCATCCACCAGGAAAGGATATATTTGAAAATGGAAAAGCCTTTGTATGTTTGGGGGTTTTGTTGGCTGTTGGAGCTCCAACATTGGCAGAGTCACTGTGTGAAAGCTGAGTGTGTAAATCTCACTGGAGGGGAACCCACATGATAACCAAGAGCCCCAGTAAAAAATAAATAGGGAAATTCTCCCATTGTGTAATTAGTCTGAATGGGTTAGTTGGTTCTTGTGTACACGGAGTGTTACTTCAGGATCCCAACCAGATACACAATAGATAAGTGTTTCCTAAGAAATCAAAGGAGGTATAATCTTACAAAACTTGTATAATAGGAAAGTTTGGCCTTTGTATCCAGAGGATAAACTTGTTAAATAAACACCTACTATTGACTTGATTTCTTAGCCTGACTTCTGGGTGTGAAACTCACCTCTGGCAAAATGAAATGTGCCTCTTTTTTAAAAAAAAAAAAAAACCAGATAAGTGTGTGTGCCATGTGCTCCTGACTGAGCAAAAGGTGACAATTTCAGCTCTCTGTATCTCTCCCTGTTCTCTCCTTGGGCTCTGCTCCAGTGCTCGAGGTGCACAAGGAACTAGAGGTCTCCTAAGGTGCCTTTTGTTAAATCAAACCACCCTGAGACTCAGGAGGTCAGAGCCTGCAGGAGTCGGCTCTGCAAACTGGGTTTTTCCATACCCCAGAAGTGTGAGTCAGTTTTTGCCAACTGAGTCAAATCTGTCTTCAGGTTCATTTGAACACACTCTGATGGGTGTAGAACTCAGACTGGTGTGATACAGAGACTTGGCTTAGGATGCTGATTGAGTTTGGGGTGTCCCTGGGAAGGGGAAGGGGGGGACAGGGTGGTCAGAGGTGGTGGGGAAGCAGCTCAGGTGTCCCTTGGTGCCTTGAAGGACAGGGAATCCTCCTGCACTGTGGAGGGGGGACTGAGATTTCCTAAAGGGGGAGTCACCCAGGCCTGAGACATGGCTGTGTGAGTGTGCTCTTCCTTGGAGATGCTGCTCAGCCCTGGTCCTGTCACCCGCTGACACCAGGATGAGGATTGTCTCCCTGGGCTTTAACAGAACTGTGGCAAAAACCTGCTGGGCTCATCCTTTGAGATGCAGCTGGGCTTCCAGACACAACCTCCCCTCCCACAACCCTCCTGATACCTTCCTGGAAATAAATACTTTTCACTTTGCATTCCTTCCATCTGTCTCCACCTGGGCAGCATTCCTGTGCATCCAGCTGTCCTCCCAGGCCAAGTGTGTGGAGCTGCCACCCTTCACCAGGATGTGACTCCTGCATGGTTTGCTGCCTGTGTCATGCAGGAACACTCCTTTTCCTCAGGAGGAGTTGCATGACCATTTAATTTGTAGTCTCAAGCACCTTCCAGATAGCAGTTGGTGTTCCTCTGTTCCTATGTTTACCCCCCTCTCTGGGAAATCTCACTTTGGACTGCGACTTTGGGACCAGGAAATGGATTTGATGGCTCCGTTCTCGAGCTGAGTGGCTGCAGTCAACATCCTAATATTGTGCTCAGGAGAGTGACTAATCCCTCCTGTCCTCAATGAACTGGTAGACAGGCATGTGTTTATATTCCCTATTCCTGTGTGTAATCAGCCTAGAAAGAATTTTTTAGGTTTGCTTTTTTTTCCTGCAGTTTTTTGGTGGGGACCCAGAGGAAATGAGTGATGGAATTCAAATGCAGCAGTTGAAAGATTTTTGCCATTACTTATTTGTGGTACAGAGATGGGTTGGCAGCATCAGATACATGATATGCACAGTCCCTTGTAGGTCTCTGACTGATTTTCATTCTTCCCATAATTCAAACCAGCTCTGAGTTGTCTTCACTCTCAATGGAGAACGTCATGTTCTTAGAAATTTATTGGGTTTAGATCATTCAGATCTTTATTATCTTTTCCAAATTATTTTGATTTATAAGATGATGATTGTAGAAGAGTGGAATTCAAGGGAGTCCAGCAAGCAATCCTGTCACTCTTTTTCCTTTTTTTTTTTGATTTTCCCCTCTAATTTAATTCTGGCAGAGTTTTGTGAAACACACAGTGTTTGAAAGGGAGTTTTACTCTGTACTCTTCTTGCTCCTCTGCTGTTTCCTCGCTTGAATTCCATCTCTGTGGGTATGTGACTCCGTTACCCTCCTTCATCTCCAGTCTGCCAGTAATCTCTGAGTTAATTTGCAAGAAGCTGAGAGCAACAGGTTGGAGATTTTTTTCATGCTAAGACTTCTTCTTGGGAAACTCTGTGTTCCACTTGGAGAGAGGAGCTTTTGCCTAAGGGAATTGAGGAGTCTGCTGCGCTGTCGTGCTGACCTGCAAAGCTGTTTCTCTCTCTGATGTTCATGTAAATTTTTATTCCTAAGGATTTTAACAAGATTCCCCATCAGCAGTTGCCTGGCTCTGACAGCTGCTCAAGAACACAGTCTAAAGTGAGCCTGTGATTTTTGGCACCTGGAGCTGAGTGAGATAAACCCAGTCCTGATCCACATCAGTGATCTTGTCACTGCTGGATGGATGCAGAGTCTCCCAGGAGGTGCTTTGTGTGTACCTGTTCACTGCAGATGGTTAAGGGTGCTGGAGTGGCTCCAGGGAACACAGGTTTGATAGTTCAGCACTCACTTTTGTTCAGGATTTCTCAGACAGAACCACTTCCTGGACAATGTGATAAACAGTTACTTTAAAAAAAATACAAATACTTTTATCTTGTTTTGGATCTTTCTCGGGGTTGCTGCCACACATCTGGAAACAGATCTGACTGTTTTGAACTACACCTGAGGGTCTGGTGTTTAAAGACTATCAAAAAGCACTCCGTGGAGTGCCAGTTGTATTTCCAACCACATACATTATTGCTCAGCTCTTTGCATGAAGTGTGGCCTGTGTTCCCTTCTGACTGTTCAGGCAGCCCAGAGAAATCTCTGATCATTGCCCTTTTTAGCCTTTTGCCACTTTTTTATTAGATGCCATTGTCTCCATTGAATCCGTGAGGCATTTTTAAGCATCCCAATAAATTGCATTCTGCTGAAACACTGGGCAGTATCACAAACCCCATATCTCAAATCCACCCAGTGGATGGATGTTTTGCTGCTGCAGTGGGTGAAGGAGGTTTCTGACTCTGAAGGAAGTGAATTGCCACGATGGTTCTCTTGTCTGCTCACGTGATGTGTGTGTTTCGCCATGTGTTTGTCAAAAGGGAGTGGAGTCCTTCAGTGTTTAAAAGAGGGCATCACATTAAAAGTGAGCTCATACCACGGAGTCTTTTCTTCTGTCTCCTCTCTTCCACTTTTGGCTCAGATGATTCAGATTTTCCTCGGTGCTTTTAACCTTTTGCCCCCTGGCTGAGCTGCTCAGGGGGACAGCAGTGCTGCGAGGCCATCACTGGAGAAAATGCCTCTGCTGGGAGAGCTCCGCTTCACTGGCTTGAGATGTCTGCTTGTAGTTCCTCATGCCTTTGCTACTCTCCCTCTTTGCCTTAGCACTCAGGTAGCATCCTGGTGTAAACACTCCTTTTTAGTTTCTCTTTTCCCTCTGACACTTTCCCCTTCTAGCATAGAAGTGCTTGTGTGAGATAGGGGGGAAAAAAAAAGGTCTGTAGCTCATGTAGTCTACCAGCTTTTCATGAAAATGTGGATTTAATTGCTGGCAACAGAGCAAGTAACAGACCATTGCTGTTTCTCGTTGTCACTTGAGCAAAAATGCCCATACCTTGCTGGATGTTACATCATAAAACCACAGAATCCTTGTGTTTTGTTCCCCCGTTAGCAAAGTGAATGGCTGTTGGACCTTCCTTTGTAAAATACAAGACAGAGTTTTCCATGCACTTGCAGACTGTTTTGCCTCTTAATATTTGGAAATAGATGTTAAAGCATTCTTAGGGGTGTGCAGGAGTGAGTAGCTGGATTATTTGGAGGCAGAGGAGTAGTGGCAGAAACAGATTTGAAAATACCTTACAAACAGTCCATGTAGTTCTTGTCCACTACAGAAACTCTTCATTGAACAAACCTGAAACCATGGCTCGGTGTGCAAAGCAGAGGCTGAATTCTGATTTTCAGATGGCTTTATGTCTTTAGAGGGACTAAGTGTTTTATCCTGCTTGGAGCAGCATAAATCTGTCAGAGCAGCAGAGTCAGAACAGCCGCACGTCGCTGTAAGTGAAAGCTGAATTTGGTCCTTCTCGTTCTCTGCTTTTCAGTCATGTGACAATCTTTTCCATAAATCATGAACTTGAAAGGTTTTCTTACTTCCTGCTTTTGCCAATCAGATCGTGCACAATGCAGATGAACCCAGCTCCTGGTTTGTTAAACATGAGCAGAACACCCCCTGCAAATCCCCTTTGCTCACGCCAGCCCTGTTTCCCCCCCCACCTGAAAACAAGGCGGTCAGGATGACAAACTTTGACTAAGAAAGTGGAGTTTTTTTGGTCTCCTCCCTTTCTTACTCTGACCTGCACTTCGCTTTCGTTACAAAGTGAGCGCAGAAATCACCCTGTGGGAGTGGTGAAACTGCAGCAGAGAAACACAAACTATTTGGATTCATCTGAGAGCTGTTCAGTCTCTTGCTCCTCTTCTTCTTAACGGCTCGAAGTGTGCAGCTCGTCTGGTTCTCACTGCATTGGTGTCAGCAGGAACAGAGGTAATTCTTCCTATGTCTCTCCTTTTAATAGTGCTTTAATTCTACCAGGAAAATTATTTCTCTTTTCATGATAATCACTTCTTTTAGCTACATTAATTCCATGCATGCAGCTGCCTAATGGGCACGTTCTATCGATCCCAGCCAGCTCCCTTTCCAGTAACTTTCATTTTTGGAGTAGAGCAAATTGGGTTTTTAGAATCAGATCCACGTTCCAAGCAGGTGAAAATCCCAACTCTCTCCACTGGAGGTTGCAAAGCAGCTTCCAGCAGGCACCAGCAGCCAACATTTTGTCTATAATGGGTTTGTTTCTTTTTTTAATCATGCCCGTACAGCGGGGTGAGCATCTCTGCGTGCCGTAGGTGTTGTGCCAGCTCTTTCTGTGCCGGGGAAAGCACATCACTTACTGCAAACTAATGAGCAAAGTCTTGCTGCTGTTTGCTCTGGCAGGGTAAGATATTTTTAGTAAGTCATTTCAGAAGGGCAGGAACTTCCTGAGCCTTCTTTATTTTTTTTTTCTTGGTGGTTGTTAATTCGCCGCAAACCGAAAACGCGGGATTGGCAGCGTTTTCCTTCCGAGAGGATCATCCTCCCAAAGGCACGGGAAGCCTTCCTGCTCCCTGGGCTGGGAGCTCAGGAATTACGAGGAATTGTTGGAATTACGAGGCCAGCGGTGTGTTAACGACCGAGGCAGAGTTTGGTTTGGCTGGTGGCTGAAGCAGCGCTGGCAGAAAACTCCTCCTAAATATCGCCCCGTGGTTTCTCTGCTCCTTAACACCTTCGCAAGGCTCTTGCACGGGGGAAGGAAGGAAGGGCAAGGGGAAATACTTCAGATTTTGTTATGTTACCTTAGGTGGCCGCTTCTGGAGCTCTTCCAGAAGCCTTACTGGGTGTATTTCTGTTTTCTTCGCGTGAAACGTTTCCCAGAGTGTTAATCCTAGAAAGTCTTGGGTTTTCCCCAACCAACGTGCTCCGAGTGTGTCAGTGAAGGGAAACTGTGGCTCTGTGCAAAGGGGCAAGGTGTCGAGTTTAAAGAGGCACCAAGAAAGAAGAGACCCTCTGTTTATGTGCCCTGGTTTTAAAAATTACTGCTGAGTGCTTGGTAGTTTCTCCAAGTGTGGCTTCTGATGTTTGTGTTAACTTAATAGTTGGAATACAGGTCAGTTTGCCTCTGAAAGTGCAGATTTTTCAAGTGCTCCATGAAATCTGTGTGTGTCAGTCCCGAGGACTCTGAAGAACAGCAGGGAAAATACACAGCAGAACCCTGAAGTTAAAGGTTACAGAATTCTCTACCTGTCATCTTGGGCATGTGTTTGCATTCTTTCATGTTGTAGTTTCCTACCTGGAAAATTAGGATTGGTAATAACCTACCAGTAAATGTGGCACTTGGGGACGTGGGTAATGGGCGACCTGGCAGTGCTGGGTTAATGGTTGACTTGATGATCTTGAAGGGCTTTTCCAGCCTTAATGATTCTACTTCTCTTTCCTTACGTGGAGGAAACGGAATTCATTCATTACTGTTGCAGTCTCAACATAACCTGGGAGAATCAGGAATTGCTACTGCCAGGAATCCTTCCAAGTGACTGGAAAGATGGGACAAACAAGATGTGATTAGTTGCAATTAATGGTTAAACTCTTCCCCTATAACAGTTCGTGCCAGCACTCCACTTGCTTCTGTTGCGTTGCGAGCTGATTAAAACCTGAAATTAGGTTTGTTGAAGAGCAGGAGGAGTTTCCATGCAGGACAGTCATTACTGTTAGCTAAATAAGATTTTATTTAAGTTAAGGTCGTGCATCAGTGCAAGGCAGGAGGGTTGGAACTGGATGACCTTTAAGGTCCTTTCCAACCCGACACCTTCAGTAACCAACGCAAGATAGCAGAATTCTCACAAATGGATTTGCTGTCGTGGCACTTGTGGCCAATGATTAACTGCATGTTTGGGGTTTTTTGAATTGTTCTTCTTCTAAAAGAGTATTTAAAAATAATTCAGCTATTTGAAATCTGTGTTTCAGTCTCTTTGCTCAGAAGCTGTGAGTGTGTTAACACAGATTTACTGGACGTATGAAGGTGTCAAAGGAGAAGTGCAGTGTACAGTAGGTAACCAAGGTGACACTGTCTCTTCTTGTTCTGTTTCAGAGTGGTAAATCAGTGAATTGTTTTTAAAGTATTTGTACTTTTGCCATGGATTTCCAAGTGGTTAAGGGAGGAGAGGTTTTTCTTATGTATGGTGAAAAAGTGGACAGGAGAAGAGCAGAGTTTTCCACTCCGGTTTCATTCCCTGGTTTGCTGGGTCATGCCTGGGCCAGAATTGGTGTCCCTGTTGTCAGTAAAATGAGGGTAATACTCAGAAATAATCAGAAATTCCTCAGTGATTCCAAGCCCCAGTGAAAACACAAAGTGGAAACATCAGTAAAATGTTCTAACCAGTGTTTTAGGTTGTAGAACCAAAATTGTGCACCTCCGAGCAACTGAAGAACCTGCCTCTTTCAACCTTCTCTTAAACCACAGCACACATCAAAGTATTACCCAGAACCTGAGCATAAGAGTTTGTGTTTGAAGAGCATTATCCATGGATGACTTCATCTTTGTTCCAGTCCTCCTCATGGTCAGGTTCTGAAAGGCTTTCGTAACTTTTTCCGTTCCCATCTCTGCCTTGAATCGAAGCCATTTTGAAAAAACAAATTACTTTGAATTATGTAATGAAAAATTCCCAAATTTACCTCCAGCTCTAGCAACACTGCTACAGCTCTTTTCCCCTAATCTGCAGAACAGAACAGATGAAAATAAATAAGAGCTGGCATGTTTCTTCTTGTGCAGTTTTATTGGTGTGCCTGTTTGTTCATTTGTCTCTTCACTTGTAGAATTCCATCATCTTACAAAGTGGTTTGCGGTTTGGGCTGAATTGGGGAGACTTTCCTATTTTTCACATTTCAACCATTTCTGACATTTTCATGCAGCAGAAACAATGCAGTGGAGGAGCCACAGTGCTTTTGAGAGCAGCCAGTAGGTATGTTGGTGCCCCATGTCACTGCCTGGAGATGTTAAAGACTTTCTTGATGGATTCTTGGACCTGTTTTAATGAAACATCTCCCAGGCAAATTCATTGGTGTTTGTATGTTCAGTTGTCCAGAGGATGTTAACAAATGGGTGACAGACATATCCCAAAATGTGGGGTTTATGCACATCTCTGCCGGGGGTGGCTACAGCTCGTGCTGATTTTTATGAATAATGTCTTTCAAGGGTTTAGCCCTTCCCTGCAGTTACACTTCATGTTGTTTCCATGCTTTGTATTAAAATGGGGGAGAATTGGGATGTATCCTGAATTTGGGATGGAGCAGCGACGTGTTGGAACGTGGTTTGATCAGGTTTGCTTGCATTAGTGTAATGGTTAAATGAAATCAGTGCTGGACCAGGGGTGCCAGTGTGGTGGCACAGCCACAGCTGTGTTTCACACTGGGACAACAATAGCACTGAAGCAAAGGGTCACACTGATCCCCGCTGGAGTTCACTGGTCCTGAGATTTGACTGAGGTCAGCAGTGAACTGAAACAACCTTCCCAGCATTTGCTTTTCCTATTAATGGTGCCAGTGGAGAAGCTGGGAATGGCCTCCTGGAGTTTTCAGGGAAACTCATTGTTCACACAAGCCCTGAGAAGGAATTCCCCTTCCTTCTTGGGCTGCTGGGTATGCAGTGAACCATACAGTTTGCTTTTGCTGCATGCCATCTGCATTTTATTTTTGTTTTGTTTACCAACTTCCCACCCTTGGGGGTATCACTGTATTGTACATTCCACCTTTGTGCGCAGCCTGGCATTTGCTGCTCACTGGGGTTTGGAACAGAGGTAGTCATGGAAGAAATGGAAATGGGTTGAAATTTCACCTGCATTGTGTCTTCAGGAGAACAGACACGGAGCGCTTTGATTGTTCTGGGGCTGCTCCTGTTCACCTGGGGCGTGTGTGGTTACCTACTTTGTAGTGTTTCTTCTCTCCTGGGGATGGAAGTGGCTTCTTTCTTCTCTGTCTGAAGAAGGTCTAAAGCTGATAGACTGCAAGAATAACCCCAGGATACCAGCTGTGTGCTGCTGTTTGAGCTGCAGTGCCCCGGGGGGCACGCTCGGGTCTGGCAGGGACATCTGTGACACCTTCCAGTGGTGGCTTTCCTGTGGTGGCCACACACCAGAACAGCTGCATTGGCTCTGGACTGAGCAAGCCCTGGTGCTGGAGGCTTTGTGCAAGGACATAAACTCTGGGTCCAAACCCTGGAGGCACCAGTGCTGTGGTGGAGGAGCATGGCTGGATCTGTGCCTCTCTCCAACACCACAGCCAAGCCAAGGAAACCACCCCAACATGCCAGGAGAGCTTTGCAAATAATGGTATTGTTATTGATAGTTTTTCATTAACCAGGTTACTCCAGCTTCCTGCTATCAGACATATTTGGGAGTTGACTGTGCTGTATTGTATCAAAGTTCCCTTCTCCTGCTTCATGGTCCAGAAGTTTGGCTTTTTCTTGGAGATAGCGTTTAGCTGTGTGTTCAATAGCCCTAGTGATCCAAACGTGGCCACGTTGCTTTGAGACACAAACCTTTAGTATCAGTGTGGTGGATGTATGAGCTTCAGCAAAGCTGGGTGAGATTGAACAATTGGTTAATGTTCAGTGAGCAAAATTTCCTTTTTCTGTGCAGAATTTGCATCCAGCAGCAGTGTAATGGTAGGCCTGGATGACCACTTTTAGTAAAACAGTCTCCCACCAAGAGTCCTTGCTGCTAAGTAAATCAAAACATGTTATTTCAACTGGTGGCTTGTGAAAAATTAAGTAAAAATTTTATAATCAGATCCTTTGCAAATGCTAAATAGCACGTCACTATAAAAGAGTCTCCTCATGTAAATTGTTTATATGCTGCTAATTCTTTTTTATGGTGAACAAAAGAATTCGGTGGGGTTTCAGTAATTTGTGCAGTCCTGTAGTTACCAGTGCATTTGACTGCCATGGTTTGGTTGGCAAATCTACAGATCCTACCTGGACCCAGCTGGAAGTTTATTGTGTAGAACACTTCTCAAATGTCCTGTCACAGTTGCAGAATAATCTGGATTACACTGACTCTGCAAAAGAAACAGATTAACACATTTTGCTGTCAGTCTTTCCTGAGTGGAACTGCGCCCTGGCCTGCAGAGTGCAGTACCTTTGTCCTCAAAATTCTGCTAATGACCCTTTCCTCTTCATTTGCACACAAATCCTGAACCTTCATTCTTGAGCACTTGCATGTTGAAACCTGGGAGAGACCTTCTGTAACCTCAACCTTTCTTTGCCGTGGAGAAGAGCCAGCACATACCAGAGCGCTGGTGGCGAGTTCGGGATGTGATGGGCAGCGTGCTCACCCTACTGGGAATGAAATCCCTGGGCAATGCTGGAAAGAATTGCCCCAGGAGTTCCAGATCTCTGTCATTTCTTTTGGAGGAACTTGTGAAAGAGGCCTGGTTCTCCAAGGATTAAGTTCTCAAGGTTTTAGAAGCCGCAGAGCAGGTTCATTCAGATGCACAGTGGTGTGACCTTTGTTACGTGTGAGGGGGAGGCTCAAGTAGAGGCTGAGTTGAAGTTGGGTGACAGCAGAGTTAGGGCTGACCCAAAGTCTGTGCTTGAGCTTTGGGGAATAGAAACAACCCACTGAGAGCGGCGTGGCTGGGAGGAAGTGCAGAGTCACATTTTCCCTTGTGCTTCAACACTCGAGTGTGGATAGTAAATAAGAACACAGAGTCTTTTCTGGGTGACCTTTCTTCAGTCGTGCTCGTCTCGTTGCTCCCGATCCTTACCCTCTGCAAAGAGGAATTCACAGGGAAATAACTGAGGTGTCCCTGACTGTGCCAGAGTGAATGTGATTATAGACACGTGAGCATGAGCAGTGTTATGAAATGGAACAAGTGGGGCGTAGGAGATTGTTGGATCCCAAGATGAGAATAATTTCAGAGAAGTATAAACAAGTTTGAAGCATTACCAGTGGAAGTAAAAGTTGGTAGGTCCTTTTCTCGCTGCCACCCAATTCCTTACCTTTTGGCAGCAGAGAAGGGTTTGGTTTTGCTGTGGTTTTTTTCCTCCATGCAACCCAAAAAACATGAACAAGCCTGCATGGATTTTTATAACATGATACTCACATCATGGGATCACAGAATAGTTTAAGTTGGAAGGGACTTCACGAAGTCTCTGGCCCAACCGCCTCCTCAGGATCAGCTTTCTCTTGTCCTTTACCTGGTGGAGTTGCTGGAAATGAAATTTTAGAATTAGCTGTGATTATTCAGTTGTTGTAGTGAAAGAATATCTGGCAGAATAAAGGCCACCAGGCAGTGCTGTGGAAGGAAAACAAAATGTTTCCGAAGGCAGGTGTGGGTTTTTGGGAGATGGAGGCAAAGAGGATAAAGGGAAGATCAGACACAGCAATAATGAACTTCTTCTGACTGATCATCCTTGCATGGCTTTTCATCAATTACCAAATATGTCTTTGACTAAGCTGTAACCTGCTGTGACCCCTTACCCCATCTTTATGCTTAATCCAGGCTTGGACCCTGCCCAGGGGCAGGATTTGTGCAGTGGGATGGTTGCAAAGAGAGCTAGGGCTGGTGCAGGGTGGGGAAGCTGTGACTGGCAGGAGGACAACATGAATTCCCTGGTTTCAGCAGGGGTATGTTTTGTACTGGACTCAGCTGGACTGTGCTGGAATTGCTGGAAGCATTAGAGAGCTCCTGAGAGATCCTTACCTAGCAAAGCATTTCAGGAATCAACATGAAATCAAGATGTTGTGCATTGGGGCCTTAAATTTTACTAACACTTACTTGGGAAAGTTCTCTATGAACTGAAGGAACAATAAAATAATTATCTCAGTTCTGCATCTCTTCCTAAAACTGGATTTCCTGACTTGATGTTTAGTGGACATAGTCACTCCCTTAGCAGACTTCATAGAGTCTTGAATATTCCCAGTGAAGACTGGGGACCATTATTGCTGAATTTCAGTGATATTTGAAGTGGAGATAATATGACACAAATGCTGGACCTGGAAAGAAGTGGAAGGCTGAACTCTTTGTGTAACTAATGGAGCTAGGGAGGACAGGAGAGAGTCCTGGGTGCCAGCTGAGGCCAGTGGAGGGACATGGGGACACTTACAGAAAGAATTATGCACCGAATCTTGGAAATACAACTTTGGAAGACGAGAAGTTTCGATAAGCCCCTTTGAGAAGCAGGAAGTTGTGCTTGTTAAAGGCAGCCCTTGCTGGGAGTTGCAGGTCTCAGCACCGCAGCTTGGCCAGGGTGGATCTTGGCACAGGCTGGGCTTGACCAGGAAATGGTTTTCTCTGGAGCTTTAGTGTTGAGGGGAAGGAGCTTCGCTTCTCTTTGAAGGCACGTCGGGGGAAGGTGTATCACAAATGGCTCTGCCTGAGCAAGTTGATAAAAAGGTGTCTGGGTGACCATAAATGTTTTCAGCTCTGCCCTGACTGAGCAGCCCCTGCCTTTGAAGTTCCTGTAGTTCCATTATATGATGTTTGCATTGCTGGGAGAAGTATCTCAAACACGTTTACAAGGCAGCTTCTGTCTTAGTGAAAACCCAGGAGGTGAGATATGATACTTGACGTAAAAATGAGGACTCTGCTCTCAAAATGAGATTTTACAAGATAAAACTCTCGTTTATCTCGGTGAGTTTAATCCGTATTTTCCTCTGTCATTTCAGTCATTTGCCAGGTTTAATAAAACATTTGTCCCTCCCAATTCAGGCTCAACCTGGAGAGGAATTTCGCTTGTTTTTCCTTCATCCCATGACTGGAGAGGAAAAAAGGAGAATATCTAAAACTCTGATTTATGGCTGAGTTGTGGGAGCAAGTAGAGGTATAAGAGGGCAGCTGAGAGAATGTAAGGTTTTAGTCTTACTGATTGTAGTGGTTGTGAGAAAAATGGACTGTGAATAAAAGCTTCATTAAAAATCTTAGTTGGTTTGAACTCTGATGTGTAGGAAAACTGAAGGATGAACAAGGCAGAAGAGGCTTTAACTTCTCATGTCTGAGACTTGCATAGCCAGCAGGAATACACAGACAAGGGTTTGGGAGCTGCTCTTTGCTTTGCTTTTTTCCCCCTCCCCTCTCTTTTTTTTACTTTTAAATTCTTTTTAATTGCATCTCTTTGTCAGATCCCCACTTCAGGGAAATACGTCCCATGATGGAATTCCGTCTGCAGGACAGTGGGATTTACTTTTGCTTGAGGTTTCAGTGTGCTGTCCTTCAGCTCTTCCCGTGGACAGGTGATCTCAGCACCTGCTCTCCCTGTTATTTGGCACACAGATACAGCAGGAACAGGGTGGATAAAGGGAGTGCTGTTGAAGCAGGTACCTGTTTCTCGCCACGCACCTGCAACAGGTAGACACTGAAACACTGATGGATAATGGCAGGGCAACGTTGCTAACAAGGTGTTCTGGAATTGGAAGGCAAATATCCCTTCAGACCTTCCCTTCTGCCCTGGGAAACAGCTGTTGCCATTGCACAGAGGGGTGTTGGGGCACAGGCAGTTGGTAGGAATCAGCTGCAGGCTCGCAGTAAGTGCTCAGGCAGAGTAGGTGGGAAGCCAGAGCTCTGGCAACCCAGAGCCTGCTTTTATCTTGTTAGCTCAGCGCATCACTTGCTTTCCCTGAGCATTAGCCTCCTGGTTTTTTTGCAAGGGAAGTCTGAAGGTTTCTGTTTTTAACTGTGACTGAGGAAAAACAGCACAGGGATGTAGGGATGGGAAGGGTGGGTTTGCCTCCGTGTTGCTCATCCAATATAAAAGCAATGTGAAAGATCACTCTCAGATACAGCAGGTGCTGAGGAGTCCACCAAATCCATGAGGCACTCTGAGGTGGGAATAAAACACAAATCCTTCAAGTAGCTTTGATCCTGGAAAAAAAAAAAGGAGATTTGCTAGAGATTTCACAGGATTAAATGGAAACTTCACTGTCTCTGGTGTTTGTGTGGAAGGGGATGAAGTACATCAGCAGTTGTCAGCCATGGGAATGCTAAGTGAGAATTGCTGGTAGGTAGGTGGATAAAGAAGGGCAAAAGCTGTAATGGTTGGAAAGCACCCCTGGTGCTCTCCAGGCCTCCCAGGGCAGCAGGGAGATGCCAACCCACTGCAGAGAAGCCTCATCTGGGTGCCAGCGATTCATATCCACTTTGCAGAGTGGCTTTGAGATGTGCAGGTGATAGAGCTGCTGGGTGTTGTTCTGGATGATTCAGAGCTTCTGGCTCCCGTTTCCATGCAGGGATCATCAGGCTGTCTTTCTCTGCCATTTGAAAATAATTGTCTGAATGGCCTGAACATCTTCGAAGTAGCTCGAACGTGTGTTTGGGCGCTGGCTTGGGAAGTGAAGTCTTTCATCTGTTACACTTAACGTTAATTTTGCCTCTTTAATGGGATTCTCTTCACCCAAGTCTACATGATTCAGCTTGCAGTCTGTTGGAGGTGGTGTTCTCTTCCAGTGGTGGTTTTTGCCCGAGCATCTCCCAGGATGTGTCGGGAGACACGTAGGTGGCTGTTGGTGTGCCATCCCCTTCCACGGCCACACGGACAATGCCGGGTCTGTTCGCTTGTCACTCGAACAATACTTGAGGAAAGCTCCATCCCTCCTGGCTGTCAGTGCTGTTGTTGCACTTTGCTCTGGGTGACATCACTGGTGGCAGCTAAATAGAGTTTATTAATTGTTAGATGCTCTTTGACCGAGGATGTTGACTTTCCCTGGCAGCCAATTGCATGCTGCTGGTTTTCCGGAGGAAGCTGCTAATCTACCAAAATGCAGTAATTTAGTTATGAGAGTTGGGGAGAGTGGAGTGGGTCTGTCTTTGTACATTGGAGATAAAGAGAGCTGAAAAGCTGGAGAAGAACTTTTAAGGGCATATGGTGAAAGGACAAGGGGGAATGGCCTTAAACCGGAGGGCAGGGTTAGATTAGATATGAGGAAGAAATTCTTTTGAGTGTGGGGAGCCCCTGGCACAGCTTTCCCAGAGAAACTGTGACTGCCCCATCCCTGGGAGTGTCCAAGGCCAGGCTGGGACTGGGCTTGGAGCAACCTGATCTAGTGGAAGGCATCCCTGCCCATGGCAGGGGGTTGGACCAAGCTTTAATGTCCTTTCAACCCCAAACCACTCTCTGACTCCGTGAATCCCTCTCAAAATTTTCGAAGTCTGATTCTGCACTAGCAGCAGAGAGCCCTGAAACTGCAAACCCTCTGCTGTGCTCCAAGCTGCTGTGGTGCTCCAGGAGTCAGCCCAGGCGTGGGCAGCAGTGCTGTGTTCCTACCTGTGGAGCTCCAGCCCAGCCAGGCTTCAGCAGAAGTGATGCCTTTGGTTTCCTGGGAAGGCTCTTTGTGTGCTGAGCAGGGGATCAGCGAGGTTGAGGAAACGCTGGGGCTAATTCTTCCTATTCTGAGGGCAAGGCTGAGTGTGGCCCTGGGGTTTCCAGATCAGAGACATCAAGTGCAGCCCATGCTGCAGAGGCCAGAGCAATTTCATGAGCCTCAGCTCTGCTTGTTAAGAGCCACATCCTTGGGATCCATCCTCTTTGCAGTTGGCTTTGCTGGACAAGGAGAGCTCAGCCCTTGATGCTGTGCTAGAGAGACAGCCTCTTCTTCCCCCCAAGCTGCTCTTCCATGACTGTGTCCTCTCCCAAAATGCAGTTATGAGGCAGTAAATGTGTGTGGCATTGATGTGGAGACTTAGGGTAGAAATACAGTCCTGAGCTAGTAGTGCACTTTGACCATAGAATCATAGAGTCATGGGATCAGCTGGGTTGGAAGAGACCTCTGAGATCACGAAGTCCAACCCTTGACCCAACCCCACTGTGATCACCAGCCCATGGCGCTGATGTCACATCCAGTCTCATCTCAAACCCCTCCAGGGATGGTGAATCCACCCCCTCTCTGGGCAGGCCATTCCAGTGCCTGAGCACTCTCTCTGGCAAGCATTTCTTCCTGATATCCACCCTAAACCTCCCCTGGCACAGCTCAAGCCGTGCCCTTTCCCATTGTTGGTTGCCCTTATCCATAAGATTATTCCTCCTTTCTCATAAACATCCTTTTATTAATGTAAGAGGATATTGCATGGTGAAATCCACTATCTGCTCTGTATGATAATGTGTCTGCTTTCAATTTACTTGAAGAGTGAAGATGGATCCATTGCTTTCACTTTGCCCATTGGCCAGAACTCTTTGTCCATCTCTGTGTAGTGGGGCCAGTGCTGTGGAATTTAGTTTGCCAATTCGAGGAAGAAAATTCTTGGAACAAAAACTGTGAGGGGCAAGACTCTTTATTTGTGGTTTTTCCACTGAAATGAAGTACAGAAAGTTCACACCACAAATCATTATCTGAAATCTCCCAGGTTTTTTACAGTAGTCTAAAGCAGCTTTTGAGAACTGATTTCACTGTGTCATCTGACAGAGCTGTGAAGTTCCCGACTTCCCTTCTGTGTGAGGGAAAACATCCCAAGGAACTGCCTGGAATAAGTCAGATGAATCATGTCATGGAAGTGACAGTGTCACTTCACTGACTATAAAGGGGTTCCCTGTGAGTAACTCAAGACATCAGCATCTGTGCTGCAGGTATTTAAATAGAAGTGAGATTAATCCCACTCATGAAGTATTCTGCTTGCTTCCAGTTGAGACTCGGTGTATGGGGTGTTTCATTGGCTTAAGAGGAAAATCTGAATCAGAATTCCAAGGATTTTTTCATGTATAGATAATCTAGCATTCTTTTCCCCCACCAGATTTTGCAGTGGAGCTTGTAATTATACTGAGTAATTAAGGACAGCTTCAACTTTCTTGTGGTTCTCACTTAAAAGCAGTCAATAAACATGGTGCATGGCTGTTGGGAAGAGGTTCAGCATCATTCATGATCAGGGGTGTGGAACACCTGTGTGGAAAGGCTGACAGAATTGGGATTGCTCAGCCTGGAGAAGACTGATGAGATCCTGAAGTCCCTAAAGATGCTAAAGAAGAGCATCTAGACTTCTAACTAGGGCAGGCAGTAGTAACAGGACAAGGGGGAATGGCTTTAAACTGACAGAGGGCAGGGTTAGATGAGATGTTGGGAAGAAATTCTTTACTGGGAGAGTGGTGAGACCCTGGAACAACTTTCCCAGAGGAGTTGTGGCTACCCCACCCCTGGAAGTGCTCAAGGCCAGGTTGGAGGGGGCTTGGAGCAATCTGGTCTATTGGAAGTGTCCCTGCCCATGGCATGTAGTTGGAACTGGATGGTCTTTAAAGTCCTTTCCAACCCAAACCATCCCGTGATCCAGTGGAAACCCCTGTTTGGGTCAGCCTAGAGCTGTTGCTTCTGGTAGCTCTGAAAACCAAACTCCAGCTGTAGGAATTGCCATAGTTCCACCAAAGTCCTGGCATCTCTGCACTGGCATGTCCTCCCAGGAGCAGGAGCTGCACCCAAATTGCAGGCCCAGAGGGGACTGGAAACATTCCAGTGAGGTTATTGTGTCATTGTGTTGGACACTGGATTCTCTTGAGTTGTCTGCCCGTTGAAATCAGAGGCCTTGCTGAAATATTTCAGCAGGATGCTGCAACCACATGTTGGTGTCTGCAAGGTCTTTGTTGGCAGAGTCTGTAGACATCAACACTGAAATGTACCCCGTGTGTTTACTGGAATGTTTTCCCAGCAGGTTCATACTGTGTAAACATGAGATGTAAATACACAAACAGTGCCAGACGGATGGATCAGGAAAGAGCAAAATTCCCAAACAGTGTAGGATGGATGGTGCTACTGCAGAGCTTCCCTGTGCTCCCTCAGGAGTGTATTCTGGTCCTTCAGTGAGGTTGATGGTGATGAGGGCAGTTCATGTCCCTGCTGGTTAAGTTGGAGCATCTTTACAGAGCTAAATCCTTCATAAGGGAAGGAAGACAATATTAAATTTTTATTTTTTCCACAGTGCTGGGTCTGAGCTGTTCTTTCTTGGCAGAAGGAAGGTGGTAGGACAAGAAGCACTCTTTGCCATTGCCCTTGAGGGTCCATCACCACCATCTCCTTCCTTCTGCAGATCCAGTTGGCAGTTGTTTTTGCATTGACACTAGTGCCAGTTCCAAGGACTGAGTCAGATGTTGAAGTGCTCATAGTGGATCGTTAATCCTCGCCTATTGAAGTTGCCCAGGGAGGGAATGTGGGGTGTGATGCCATGACAAGTACCAGCTCTGAGTGCCCACAGTCGTTACATTGGTGCTGAACCAACTTGTTCTTTTTTTGAGGGAATGTTAGCTGGTGAGTTGGAATGTTGGTACATGCTTGTGCTAATGCACTTTCAAAGTGGGTTGAGTTAAATTAAGGAACTGGCAGCAAGAACAAGCCAGAAGCCTTCAGGAAGTGGTGCTGCCAGGCTCTGGCACCCCTGCCAAGGCCAGTACACCAGGGCACAGCTAGGTACACTTCCAAAACGTGTCCTGCACAAGAAGTGACTCGCCCACGAGGCTGACTCAGTGTCACGGGCTGCTTGGGTGTTTGCTTCTCTGCCAGGGAGGTCTGTGGGACGTGAAGTGCATGACACTTTTGGAGAGGTTTCATCTTGCAACAGCGAAATGCCATGCTGAGTGTTGGGTGCATCTTCTGCTGTTGTTTGGTGGTGCCCTGGATGTTTCCCTCCCATCAGTTCCTGCCAGTGGCACGTCGGAGAGGTGGTGGATGCTTTTTGGGTGTGCTGAGCTCTCGGGGATGCACAGAGGGCAAAGCGTTGCTTGGCTCAGGGTGGAAGGTGGTGTTGTCCCTCCAGAGGGTCAACTCTCACCCTCCTTTCCCACTTCTCTGTCGTCTCAGCTCCCTCTGGCACACTCATTCGTGCTGATGCTCTCCCAAGACATGGAATGCCACACCGAGGCCACGCCGGGATGGGAGCTGGAAGTGCTGGAGCTCCCTTGTCCTGCTCTCAGCCCGCTGGTGGAGTGTGCAGACCTTCCTTCAGGCATGTGTTGCCCTGCTGTTGTCTTCCTATCCGAGCTCCTTGGCTCCGGAGACAGCGTTTTACCTGTACTTTTCCATCCCAGACGAGGACAGACGTGGTGTGATGGAGAGCTAAGGCAGAGATGCCGAGAGTTTCAAACGTGCCATCTAGTGGTGTGAGCTCGGAGCACTCAAAATACAGGAAATCCCCCCAAAAATCCACCCTCCTCCAAACACTCGTTATTTCTGAAGCGCTCCTGTGTTTTTTGGGCAGAAAATGAGTGTTTATGGCCCCTGCTGCCCCGTCGGGTTTTCTGAGTGTTGGGGAACTGAGCTGTTCAAGGATTTCTTAAGCAGAAGGAGGAACAGGGAGTTTTTAAGCCTGTTATTTAAAGTGCATGCTAAGAGGTCTGTACCTTCATACCAAGAAAACAGAGCTCATGCTGTTACTGCCTCCCTTCGGAGGAGCTGAATCGACTTTGCAAACAAAATATATCTTAACTTAAAGCACTCGTTATCTGGGGAGGAGGCAGCAGTGATGTGCTCGTCTGTAGCCCTGCAACAATTCATCAGCAGTGCCCTGAGTTTGTGGATCAGTATTAGGACATTCTCCACCCCAGAGAATAACCTGAAGTACTTCCAACTTCCTCCCCCCTAAAGGAGGGAGCACCAAAATTGCAAAAGGCTGCAAAAAATAAAAAGTCTTTCTTCAAACCTACATTCATCACCACGATAAGAATAGGCCTTACAGTGAGGAGTGTTAAAAGGCACGAGGTTTGTACCACAATTTGGCATGTGCATGCAGTGAATTACAGGCTGAATTAAATCTGTCTTGGGTGTTTGTCTTTGCTGTTATCTTCAGTTCGGGCTCTGGCGCAGCATTAAAGTTGCTCAGGTTGATGTTTATGTGTGCTTGCTGTTCCCAGGATTTTTACCTAGAGGTCATTGTGTCCTTTTCTCTCATTACCAAGAAACTTGCTTGCTGTTTGCATTGGATTATGTGATCCATCTGTTGGAGCTACCAGGGCAAGTCGGGGAAGCGCTTCCATCCTGCCTCGTGTGCCCCTCACGTCAGCCTTTCCATGCCAGGGTCAGAATTCAGCCGTGCCTATCATCTTTTACAGCTCTAGAATTTATTTGTGAACGTGGCTTGTGTGCAAGCCCATGAGATGAAATACAAGAAATTGTCAGCAGTGGAATGACAGACTTAAAATTCTGTGGGAGATAGAAGGAGCAAGAAGAGCTAAACATCTAAGACTTGCCAGTAAGCAAAGTAGGAAGGGGGAAGTGTGGCAGTATTAAATGTCTGCTTACACAGCTTGGATGAGACATAGAAAGAGGATTAGAGAAAGAAATGGAAACCCAAACTTCCAAATGCCCAGAGAAGACCTTTTCTCTGGAGGGTGAGGGTCGAGCTGCTCTTGCATATTGTCTCCTTGTGAATCTCTGATGTGTTTTGTGAGCAGCAGCCTTTCAGAAGTGGGGGTGAGAGGGCACCACTCAGCTCATAAATGTGCACAGGGGTGCCAGGCTGTGGGGATGGGAGGAGAAAACAGAGTATGAGCCTCCTGCTTCCCAGGTAAGAGACTGGGCAAGGGCCAGATGCAGAACAGTGAGCAGCATCTCTCTCCCAAAGAGAATTGTGGTGTCATGCTTTGTGCTGAACCTCAGTGCTGGACTGGGGACCCCTCTGGAAGGCTGGGCCAAGGTAGTGGTTTAATCTTAGGCAGGAGCAGGTTTAATTTCCATCTGGTTTAGTCCTTCAAGTGCTTCTGCATGATAGCACAAAATTGGGCATGGGAAAGGGGAAAAAGCCGTGGTGTTACTGATGAAGGGCTGTGCAAAGTGCATGTGTTAAATCTCTGGGGACTGATTTATTTGTTTGTTTGGATGTAGGCACCTCAGTGACACTGAAGTGAGTGCTTTTGTCTCGCTGGCTGTATCTGTACCACTCGGGGAGCCACACTGCCCTCCCAGGACGTGTTCAGCCCAGGCAGGGTCCCTGCACCGACACAGCATGGAGACCACCAGAAGATGTTCATCACAACCTTCCATTTTTGTTTACTGAGGGCTTTTTTTGTAGGTTTATTGGGGGTTTTTTAGGTGTTTTTTAATTTTGACACTCCCAGTGCTGCAGTTGCCAATTCAGTGGTTTTATTCCGAGTACAAGAGCTTGAGTTTTAAGACCTGGTCACGTACTGAATTTGAATTTGGCATGAATTGGCTTTCTGGGGGTCTTGGAAAGTGCAGGTGTTGCTGGAGCTGTGCCAGAAACCCTGATGGGGACACAGGAACCAAACCTGAGATGGTTTTTACCTGTGCTGAAGGATTCCTGCTCATTCTGGAGTGAGCCATCCCTGCAGACACTCCAGGCTGTGCTCCCTCCTAATAGAGGCCACGGGGATATCCTGACACGGAGCTGCCGTGGCCCCACAGTGGCCCCACAGTTCAGAAAACTGTGTTATTTATTACACAAAGTGGACGTACCTGGCAGGAAAGATTTGTTTGTGCTAGTGGGAAGCAGCATTTGACTTTATGACGGCAGTGCAGGTCTTTTATTAGTAAAACTTAATGTGTAACAGGATAATTCCGTTGCACCTACTACTATACTGGCATGATTTTGTACAAAATAAGTTTCTTGTTTCCTTGAAGGCCTTACATAAGCCTGAAAACTGGGAATGGATCCAGCGTGTTCGATCACAATAAAGGAGCTGCTTCAGAACAGGCTCTTCTTTGGTAATAGCCGTAAACAGGTTTATATATAGGCACTGCTATTATACACAAAACTTGCTGAAGAAACGTTTCCCACGAGCTCCTGCTCATGCCATGGGGACTCTGCTCAGGCCTGATCCATGGGCAAACCTGTTGTAGGAATTCCAGGTGAGGTTTAAACCCCAGGAACGTCTCTTGGATCTGTGTCTGCTGAAAGGGCTGAGTGTTGAACGTCTCTCTGCTGTTTAAAAGGCATTTGATAAAAAGGCTCGGAAACTTGGGCTGGCATCCTACGTATGCAAATGCGGGCGCTGTCCACGTTATATTTGGATTTCAGGGGTTTTCAGATCCATTTCGAGGCGATGGGGAGCAGCCTGACGTGGTTTGATCGCTGGCTTTCATCACCCATGCCCAATTATTATACATGAGATCCATCAGCCCCCTCGCAGCAACAGCTCCTGCCGCTGAGCATCAGCACGGTTGGGAACAATAAAGGGCTGGCGCTCGGGACTTTCTTTCCCTTCTAATTGGGCAGGACCCAAAATCCCTCCTTTTGCAGAGCTCATCCACGGGGGTTGTGTCTTGAGCAGGTACATCTCCATCTGAGCAGCCTGAGGATGTGGAATTTGTGGGGGTTTGGTTGCCGATCTGCATCCAGCATCGTCACTTGTGCGCTCCCGTGGAGTTTGGGATAGGTACAGGACAAAACCTGGAAACACCCCTGCCTTTGTGGATGGATTTTTAAGGATAATTTGGCCAATTTGTTCCTCGCCTCTTTCCTAATGAGCCGAATTGTTAAATATGTGAATGTGAGGAGACACACGAGAAAGGGTGAAGCAACACACTGACACGTTGGATAATTAGATCATCTCCTGCACAGGAAAAAAAAGTCAAGTACGAAACAGGAACAAGAAGCGCCTCCCTGCCCCCCCACCACAGAGGCACCAGGTCTGGCTCTTGCTGCATGCAGAAGCAGGTTAGACAATTAGACCTTTGGTATTAATTAATTTCTGTGACATTCCTGAAGATGCCGAGCGTGGTAGCTGCCTTGTTTGTGTCGGCTGTTTTTCGGGAGAAGTTGGGAGCCTTGTCTGCCAGGGCTGAATCCTTGAGCTGCGTGGCGTGTGATGAAACAAAACAATGTCTGTTGCTGGACTGAATGCATGGATGCTGTAGTGGTTAATCAGGTCTTCCAGGAAAATACTTGGGAATTTTCATCCTGAATAGGTCTTAGCTCGAGGGAGTTCTGTAAAGAGGCCCAGGACATTGTGGCTGCCTTTCTGCTGCTGTTTGGTGTTTTGGCAGAGCGGTGCCTCGTATTTCTTATTTATTTATTTGAAATAATAGTTGGTTCATAACCACTAAGATGCCAGCCCGTGAGCAGCGATGCCTGCAGGGCAGCTGTGCCAGTACTCCGCCTTTACTCACAGGAGTGAGCCCTCTCTGGGGGTTAAGTTTACTTGTTTGATAAACACAACACCCTGCTTTTGTTCCCTTAATCACTTCCTTCGAAGAGTTAACTTCCTAAGCGGCCTCAGATTAGTACTCTCGGTTGTTTTAATTATTTTTCTCCTCACGCACGGGGAAGGTCTCGTGTTTGTGAAATGTCTTCTTTTATTTTTGTCCCCCCCTTTTCCGTGGCAGTGTCGCTGGCCGTGAGAGCCCGGCTGAAACGCGCTCTCCCTGCGCTCCTGCCATTCATTTCTGCCCCGATTTTCAACCAGATCTCCCTATTTTTTTCCCAGCAGGAGTGCCCACGGAACAGAACACGTTTCCTTTCAGGGTGAGCCCAGAATGTTGTGTTCCCGTAAGGGCTACTCGAGAGGCCGGGGCAGAGCCTTCCACGTGCTCGGTGCTGAGTAATTTCCTTTTGTATTGCTGACAGGTGACTCAGGGCAGGAGGGAGCAGATGGCAGCGTCCTTAGCTGGTGGCCACAGCCTTCCCAGATGACTTTTGGAATTCCCATCAAAGTCGGGATTAGGCTCAGGATATGCCGGTGGCACAGAGCATCCCCAGGTTGGGGGGGGAGCGTGCAAGAAGAGGAAATCATTCCCAGCGACTCATCTGGTGGTTTGGGTGAGTCAGAGGTCTGCTCTGGTGGTCAGAAAGGCACGTGGGTGACAGCACTGTCTTTGTGTGCTCCTCAAGAGGAAAACTGTCTCCGAATTTAATTCTCCTCCGCTTGATTTGTCCAGTGAGTTATTTCCAGAAAGGAGTTACTGTATTTTCTGGAATGACTGTTGTGAAATTCTTTCTCTCTTCTTCTTTTTTTTTTTTTTTTTTTTAAATACAGTGGGCAAGTTTTCAGCTGGTGATTTATCAACAAAGTATTTTACAGGATCGTAGTTCAAAAGCTCCTCTTCAAAAATCCTGCCCTGTGCAATGGGAAAAGTAAAAGCATCTCTGTTTCCAAGTGATGCAGGAATAACCGAAAGAGCTAGTTCTTGGAATAGTAGCTCCATTGGCACTCGGTGGTGATTTCCTGTGCATTTGCTGCAAGAATCGCTCTGTGATGTGAGTAGGTGGTACTAAAGGGTTATTACGAAACCAGTTTCCAACCAGACGTTTTGAGTCATGGATGGGGAAGAGGGATAGCAGCTTTTCCCTTTGTTCAGCCAGAGCTCCCGAGATGCACACGCCGGGTGGTTGATTCTTGCACGGGGCGAGGCGAACCAGGGACGGGTGTGGGAGCCACGAGGAGGGTGCTCTGCATCCCGTGGGATGGGAGATGGGAAGTCGGGCTGCGAGGTGGCAGCGGCGTGCAAGGTGCGCACGGAGCCGTTCCCCCACCGTCTTTCAGCTGTAAGTATTTTCCCCTGGCTTTTCCCAGACGTGGGAGACAAAATGGAGTTGCGTCAGGATGGGTGCCTGTGCCAGAATGAGGTGGTGGCTTGGAGTGCCTTGGTGCTGTTCTGGAAGCAGATGGGCTGCCACTGGCAGGAGGCAGTTGGCTTCTCCATCAGAAAAAGAGGATAGGGGGGTGGGGAAACCAGAAGAAGGGGTGTTTAAGGGAATTGGTCTGGCTCCTAAAGCGAAGGAATTGTTGACCCACTGACTCAGTTCTGAAGCATTAGGGAAGCAGTCTTCCTGTGGTTTCTTTTGTTGGTGGCAGAGTCAGAGCCGGGCTGTGAGCGTCCGGGGGTGAGGAGCAGAGCAGAGGCAGTGCTGGTACCTGCTGCTGTGCCATGTGTTTGGTGCCAGGGAGGAGCTGAGGCGCTCACGGCTGAGCAACACCTGAACTCCATCCCTGATGCTGCTCCCGATAATGCCCCGGTAAGTTTATGGGCTTATTTTTGGTGCTTAGATGGTATCTTGCTGAACGTGATTGAGGGAAAGCTCTTCAGCAGCTCTTTGGGAGAAGTGTTCTCATTTTTTCACTGGAGCAGCTTTTACAGAAAGCCCTGCCAGAGGTTGGGGGTCTATAAATAAGGTGGGGGGGAAACTTTCTGGGCGAGGGTGACAGAAACAATTTGGAACTGCTGTTCTCTCCCACCTTTAACCTCCAGACCTCTGCTAAGGTGGGTGCTGAGCAAAGGGCACGGGCCAGCACATCATCCTGGAGTCGTGGCTCAGCTGTAGTTTCCCTGTTACACTGTATGAACGAGGTTTCAGTCGTCTTGAATTTCACATGAAAATCAGATGTTCGTCCCTGGAATTAAACCTAATGATACTTTCCCTAAGATATGCCTAGAATAGAAACGATGTTATTTTTAAGTGGCTCCGCAAATGCCAAGAAAAAAAAGATATCAATTAGTGGTTTCTCAAAAAAAAAAAACCAACCCAACCTAAATCATTAACATACTATTGGCTGGAAGGAATCACGTTGGCTGAGGGAGCTGGGTCTGGGAGTCGTGCTCCCTGAGTCTGCTGTCGATCCTGTCGCTGGATTGGGGAGGAATTTTTTGGAGAGTGAGCTTCTTGGGCAAGTCATTATTTATTTTTTAGTTGTCAGTGGAGTGAGAGGAGCGATATTGAACTTCCCTTCAGTGCTTTACCAGCATTATCACCGTGTTTTCCATTCAGAGGAGCTGCTGATGGGGGGACACAGCAAATGGGGAAGGTGGAGCAGCGATTATTGGATTTTTGGTGCTCTGTGATGGCTCCTCCAAACACCAGCTGTAGGAAGTGCTGGTGCTGTCTCCTGACCATCCTCCAGGAAGGGGAGAAGCCACTGCTGCTGCTCCCTGGGTGGGTGACACCAGGATGTCATCCCTTCCCAACCCAGCTGTGGTGGGACATTCAGGGATGTTTTTTTTCCCCCCTCTCTTCTAAAACAGCAGTGAGGAAGGCAGTTCACCACACCCCCCTGTGGAATGGCAAATAAACCCAGTGGCTTCATGTGAAAAAATTAAAAAAAAGAGAAAAAGGAAGGTTTTTCATTGTATTGGGTTTCCTTTCCTTAAGTGCTTCCTTTGGATCTTGGGGGAAGAGCTCAAGAGCAGGGAGCAGTTGTACCAAAAGGCGTGGGAGGTCGGGTCAGGGAAGAGTCACTTGGTTGTTATGTGGGTGTGAAAAGCCTATGAAAAGGAAAGGGTGGAGGATAATATTTTACTTGAATTAAACAAATAGAGGAGAATGTTACATGAATTAGATATTCAGAGACAGATTTTTGCCAAGTATTTTTGTGAATTAACTGCGTACCTCCTGAAAATCATTTATTTAACCATAACCTTTATCTGAGTGTTCTCAGAGGTGAATTTTTTGTTTTAAAGCCAAACAGTAAAAATAAATTAAAAAAAAAATAATCATTGTTTTCTTATCACTTCAGATGAAAAGAAAGGAAGTTGCAAATTTTTATTGCCCCTGAGTTGTTAACTATTAAACCTGTGTTGAAGCAGTGGATCAGATTTCCTCTGGCTCACAGCAGAGCAGTTTCATTTACTGAGACATCCCAAGCAGGTCCTGTTTGAGGAGAAGCAGCCTTAGATCTTCAGTCCATTGTGGTGCATCCACCTGCAGGACAGGGAAACTGCTGCCCTGGAGAGCCACCTGTTTTGGGGGAACAGGCTGCTGCCTTTCATGCAGTGCACAGGGGTGGTTTGCGTCCAAAATAATTGAAAAAATCCTATTTTGAAACCTGATTATTTGGGGTTTTTTACATGGAATGATAGAATATGCTGAGTTGGACAAGTATGCAGTATGTCCATTTAGTTGCCGTTTTTAAAATGTCACCTTACATTGTTGAGAGAATCGAAATTACATGTTGCAAAGGTGACATTTTTCCATGCCTTTTGTTGTTATCTTGAGCCAAAATAAAAAAAAAAAGGCATCACATGGAGACAGTTGTGACAGCTTTTTGTTGCAGAAGCGGAATGTTGCTTATTACAGTAAAGTCTTGATGTTGCAGAAAGCACAGGCAAGCAAACAACAATGAACAACCAGGAAAAAAAGCCTTTATCATAAATAGCAGCTTTGGAAACAGAAGCCATAAATTGCACGCAAGGGAGAGCTCAGCACAGCCCAAAATTGGCTGCACAGGGGCTGTAATGTGGGGTCTTCTGGTGAACCTGCACAGTGCTTGGTGCTTTAGGGCTGAGCAGGGTTTGGGTAGTGGGGATTTGTACTGAATGTCTGAGGGATCCCCGTGTGGAAACTCCCAGGTTGTTTTGTGGATTTTTAAGGCTTTTTTTTTTGATGGCCTGTAGCTGTCCAAGTGCAGAGCTCACAGCTGAAGTCCACGGAGGAAACTGTGAGCCCAAAGCCGGACCTGGGAAAAAGGAGCGAGGAGCACTTCCATCACTCCACTGGGATGGTAATCATGGAGTCACAGAGTGGTTTGGGTTGGAAGGGACCTTAAAGACCATCCAGTTCCACCCCTTGCCATGGGCAGGGACACCTTCCACTGGCCCAGGTTGCTCCAAACCCCGTCCAACCTGGCCTTGGACACTTCAGGGATGAGGCAGCCAGAACTGAGTATGTGTCTGCTGCCAAAACCTCTAGGCAGGGCTGCCCAGTCCATGGTGGGACTCCAGGGATTCTGTGGGGCAGTAAATGGACACTGACAGGCAGTTTTCACTTGTAACCAGTTTGGGGACCTGAGTTGTGCCTTTAAGGACCCAAGTGGCTACAGAAATCCCCCATATGGCCTGTTATTACAGGCTCAGGTGTGTATGCAGTTCGGTTGCCAGAACATGAGGTTGGCAGAAGTGAGTCATAACTGGGAAGATCTTGGACTTGCTTTTATCCACCAAATATAAAAATACTTCCAAGAATACGGGTATGAATATGCTGTTCTCCTGTTAGGGCAGAGCTCTCACGGGCTCTTAGGTGTGTTTACACAGCTCATAGGATGTATTTTTGAAGATTCAGTATAAAAGGAGCGGTGTATACATTTTATCTCATCTTCAGTGTAGGAGGCATGAGCAGTTCCTGGAGATGGGACCAGAATATAGGGCTCTGCCCCTTCTCCTGGGAGTCTCTTTCCCATGGAGTCATACTTGCCCTCCAGGACTTTCTCTTTATGGCTTTGTGAGTTTTGAATTCCTCTGTGAGCTGGCCCAGCTCCAGTGGGAGGGCAGAAAGCAGCCTCAGCCCAAGCTCTGCTTCAAGTCTGCTGGTTCAAGGACTTTGTAGGAGGTGGGATCTGCAGGAGACAAAGTGCCCAGCCCTGAGAAAAGTGCCCAACTTCCCAGGTGAGCTCTTACCCATTGGGTCACCATTCCAAGGTGACAGTATTGGCTCTGTGGACATGGTTTTAGATTGCAGTGGTTGCTGGCTGTTGTTCTGCTGGTGGTGTTTTAGTGGGAGCAGAGTGTACCTGTTGTGTGGTTTGAGGGTCAGGTTCTTCCACGCTCATCCCTGATGCCCCTGTGGCCTTGGAGGGGAGAGCCAGCTCAATTTGCTGACCTGGTTTGAAAAGGAGACTTTTCTTCTCTATTTCTTTTGAGAAATGAGAGCTGCTCCATCTCAAGGCATGGCTCCTGGTGCTGATGGGGAGGGAGCAGGAACTCCTGGCCAGCAGGAGGTGAGGCTGTCACTGTCAGTGACACCCATGTGAAATGCAGTTCAACTTGTTCAGGAAACCTCCCTTCTCCTTCTCTTCAGCACAGTGGAGCTCGAGGAAGAGCTAATTTATCCTTGCTCTCCAGAACAGGCAGTCTGAAATTTAGTCTTCCCTGTTTTCCTTTGGTACCTGGATTTTAGTACATGAGTAGTCCACGCACTCCTTTTAATTTCTGTTTTCTGGTCAAAGTACTTAAAAATAGTGCCAGGGTCAGTAACATCGTGTGGGAGCAGAGAGGAGTCCATCCCTTCTGAAATGTCCAGTCACAGATGATAAAATTCCAACATGGTTTGGATTGGAAGTAACATTAAAGATCATCTCATTCCACCCGCTGCCATGGGCAGGGACGGACACTTCTAGGGATGGAGCAGCCACAGTTTCCCTGGGCAACCTGGGCAAGGACCTCACTATCCTCACAGTCAAGAGTTTCTTCCCAGTATCCCATCTAAACTTAACTCTTACTGGTATAAATAAGTAGTATATAAGTAAACTTTACAGAGCCTGATAGACTCATGGCATTTATCAAACTGGCATCCTTTCAAACAGCATCACAAGTTGTTCTTCTGTTCATACTTTCCCCTAGATTTGTCTGTGTCTGTAATCCCACAAATCCCACCTTGTCCTAATCAGAGTCAGGGTAGAATTTCCATTGGGCAGGAAAGAAAAGGCAAAACACCCCCAAAGCCATCTCTGTGTAGAAGGGTTCAGGGCAGTGATGGTTCAGGCAGGCACAGCGTGTTGGGAAGGATTATCTTCCCACGTGCCTCTGCTTTTTGCTCCTCCGCTTTGGGAGGTTTGTCTGTTCCTTTGCATTTTTATCTGTATCTTCTGTATTTTCCAGCTTCTTGTTGCCATAATCCATATTTCTCATCCAACATGCTTTATACCTCAGAGGTGTGCTGGTGCCATTCGTCATTCTGCGCTTCCCTCTCCTTGCATGTGTGCTTACCTAACAACTTCAAACTAGCAAGCAGAGCACACGATCTGAGAAACAATCTGCTCTTCTGCCCTAAGGGGAGATTTTCTCAGCACACAAATCAAGAGTAAATAGTTAAAAACACTGTAATACAGATGCAGCCACCGCAGCGCTCGCGCGCACGTACGAGCGGAGTTATTTGCATGCAGGGATTGACAGACTGGAACTCCGCATTATCAAATCCGCTGTCAGAAGTTCACCCCGGGCATTTTGCAGGGAAGATGATGATTGTGTCTTTTATTACTGGAATTCTGGTTTGCCTGTTTCAGGAGAGCTCCCCACAACCCCGTCATTACTGCGCGACTGGCAGTCACACCAGGCGTTCTGCTGGCACTGCTGGCTGCAGCACCCAGCTACAAGGGCCTGCTTTTAATTGAGCACTTTCATTATCACACACTAATCAGCCGACTGAGCTGCTGCTGAGGTTGGCCAGCCCTCTGCTAAGAGCTGCTGCTGCTGCTGTGGAATTACAGAATCAGAGATGTTAGAGATGGAAAGTGCATTAGATCATCCAGACCGTCATCGTGCCAGTACATGTTTTCTGCTGTGTGGTTTTTGGGTGGTTTTTATTCTCCCTGCAGTTCATGGCTGGAGATGCTCTAAGAATTGGCCTTCCACTTGGATCTCCCGGAATCTTTTCCACAAAGTTTGATGGAGGGAGATTTTTCTTTGCCTAATATTTGCCCTAAATTTTTCCATCTTTTTGTTCCACCGTATCGTTTCAAGTGTGCCTTCTCATCTCTCAGTAATTCTCTTCTGTGGTATTAACAGCCTGTAAATATGAGTGGAATAGTGTTATGTGCTCTGGAATATTAAATGTATCACTTACCTTAAGTGCTGCATGTTCAGTTTTGTGGGATTGGGGAGAATTCTGCTGATGGAAGATAGGTTTTAAAGCAAACTGCTAATAGTACAATTTCTCAGACGTGGTCTGTTCTGGTGTCATGTGAGAAATTATTGAAAATTACCTGAAAAGGCCAATTTGAATTGGAAATGAAAATGTTTTTATATGGAGGAGATAAAATTTAAGTGATTTTTCATCTCTGTTTGTGGCATTTAAGCTGCAGGGGAGTGATGTGTGCAGTCAAGTCTGCAGAGGGCATTACAGGGACACCGAAAAAATCAGTTTTCTATTAGTGACAGAAAGAGTGGAAGTTGCAGTGTAGTTACTGGAGTCTTCCCCAACCCCCCATCCCAGCTTTCCATTCACGTTCTCCACTTCATAACTATTGTTTCTTTTTATAGCTTTATTTGTGTCTGTGGGATTTGGGGTTTGCTTGTTTGTTGTTTCTTCCTCAGGGCTTGGTCTCTGCTACCAGAAGCTTCGGGTGCTCAAGCAGGGCTGTCTAGAAAGTCTTGACCACTAGGAGCCAGATCAGTATCCCCTCCAAACAAACATTCTGTGGCTATAAAAAGGAAACATGAGCTCTTTTCTTGCTGTCATCCCATGAGAGAGAGACAGGGAGGTTGGTGTGAGCTGGCACACGGCCATGCTGAGCCAGTCCCTTTGGAGCTGCCCTCCAGCTGCAATCCAGTGCCTTCACACCCAGCCCTCCTCTGGCTTCTGCAGCATTACCTGTCTCTCCTTCCAGAGTATTCCAGAGGGTTGAGTGGGTTGGAAGCCTCCAAACCCAGGGGGTTTGCAGGGTGGGGGTGTTGGGTGTGTGTTGGGGACACGGCACACCTGGATCTGGGAGAGGCAGAGCCAACACCTGCAGTGCCCAGTCCTTCTGCACACCATCCATCCTCACTGTGCTGGAGGAAACATCTGGCTCATCCAGAAGGGGTGGCAGGAGGAGGTTAGCAGTGATGTGGCATGGAGAGCTTGACCTCATGGAGCAGCAGTGTGTCCCTTCCCTCAGTCTCCAGCAAGCTGGATGCAGGACAGGGATGTGGATGAGAGAGGTGAGGATGGGCACATCATGGGAGGCAAAGTTACTCTTCATGGGTGGATTGGAGGTGTTGGAGGCTCAGGTTGTGTAACCAAACAGGGAGATGAATGAGAGACATGTAAATGGGTGGGTTACAGAGTGAGTAAGGGAAAAGTGTGAGTGGGAGGGTAATTTAGACTGGCAAGTGAGAGAGGAGGTAGGAGGGGGTGAGTACATGGGGAGGTACGTAGTGAAAAGTTGGAGTAGTGTTATGGGGCCGGCTCTCTGAGGATACCTGGAAGAACCTGGGAACAGCCACCCTCCTGGAGACATGCAGAGGGGACCAGGAGCCAGCACTGCCACAGGGGGATGTGGAGGGTGCAGGTGGGCACACAGACCCTCCACACCTCTCTTGCTTTCTGGCTTCTTTGGATGGTACTTGATTTGCTCTGCCCCACCTTCACTGGGTCTGAACGTGCAGTAAACAGCAACCCTCACCTTAGTCAGGTGGCTGCATTCTGCTGGTAGGACCATGATTAGTACTTTGCAGGTTGTTTTGGCTCTAATAAAGGCACAGAGAAGGCAGGTGAGGCACAGCAGGGACTTTGAGTCTGTCTGGATGGTTGCAGTTTGTAGTGAGCATTCCCAGGAGCTGCAGTGACCTGAGAGCTGCAGGTGGAAAGAGTTACCTGACAAATAAAATGAATGAGGAGGAGTGGGATTACAAACCTGCAATGCATCAGCATGGGGGCATCTCCCAAACTTGAAGTTCTTTTCATTTTAATCAATGAGATGAGACGGTAAAGTAACTTAAAATGGTAATCAAACCATGAGTGACGAGGCTTTTATTTGGTTGTTTTACTATAAGTGCTGTGAGGCTGGACATAGTTCACTGTGACTAATCCAAACCTGGGTTTAATTACTATGGCAGAGTTACAGCCCCAGCTGTGACCTCTCTGCAGCCAGGTACAGTCAGGCTGCTGTTTGAGGTGAGGGCTCTGCTCTCCTGTTGAGTTACATTAAGTTGTGCCCGGTGTATTTTCAGTGTTTGTTGTAATAGAGGCAGTCCTTTGGAAGCCCAGACGGAGGAGGATGGGGGCAGGAAGTGACAGGCCTTACCTTAGCTGTGTGTTTTTACTTAGGTGTGTGTTTACTAAGGAATAACTTCACATGCAGTGTTGTTCTGGAAAGTCCTGCTAAGGTCCAGTCCCTGCAGGTGTTCATCAGTAACCGGGTGAGGTGTCTCACCACCTTTCCATACCTCATAAAAACTTACCCTCTTTAGGTTTCAAGCTGTTCTGTCATTCCATACCTTTGTCCAGGATCCCTCTCCAGCTCTCCTGGAGCCCATTTAGGCACTGGAAGGGGCTCTCAGGTCTCCCCAGGCTGAACTCCCCCAGCTCTCTTGGCCTTTCCTCACAAGGAGAGGTGCTCCAGCCCTTGGAAGCCCCTCTGTGAAATCTCCCTCTCCTTGAACGTGGTCACCTTGTTGCAAACTGAATTTCCCCTAAAGCTTGGAACTGCAGCCAAGGCAGCTCGTGCAGTAGTCAGTGTTTACTCATTTTTTGATCTGAGACAAATCCAGGGACAATTTGCTGGGCTTAGGCAGATGTTTCTTGCCACTAGAACAGAGCAGATCTCCTGCTGATGTGCAAATGCCGTAGTAACTGTGCACAGTGAAACCCAGAGGAGCGTGTGGGTATGTTTAAGACAAGCCTGTTGGGTTGTAGATCTGTCAGAGCCCCGAATTTGCATTCCTTACATAAGCAGAGATCCTGGTAGTGTTTACATGTGCTTTGGGAGCTGCAGGAACTGAACTGCTGGGTCAAAAGCTCTGCTCTCAGTTACCATCTGTGGGTTTGCACAGCCGAGGTTAAAATATTTACAATCGCAGCCCTAACTGGAAGTTTATTTACTCTTGTGCTTGATACTAAATCTTAGCACAACAATGATAAGAGCAGCATGAGACCTCCGTGGAAGTGTGGGCAGATTCTGAGTGTGCACAGGAATGAGAGCCCTGACGTCTCCATGTGGTGAATTAATGGTTTGTTTTTGTTGGTGACACAGTTGTGCAGCATTTGCAATAAGTTTGCTTCGTCTCTGGCCATTTTTTTTCCACATGGGTGTGGGCTTCCTTTTCATTATGCTGTTTTTCTTTCCTTTTGTTTTTTTTGCCCCCAACACAGCCACTCCTTTTATGTTAAGAATAAGAAATGAGCTTCTTGCTGAGCAGAAAAAAACCTAAAATTTATGAAACGTTGCAATTCTGATCCCACTAATCCTTTATTACCTGTAGGGGCAGGTGCACGAAGTTACTGCAGGAGAGGAGATTACTGACTTTTGCAAGGGTTGGGATTGCACAGGAGAGCAGTTTATTTTAGATGCCATGGAGAAAGTTTTCAACACAGTCAAAAGGTGTGTTGATGTTGATGGATCCCTTTGGCTTGGCTTGTTTCCCTTATTTCTGCCCCACGGTGCTCTGAGCCCTTCAGCTTGTGTTTTAAACACACCAGTGCCATGGGCTGACTGAAGGCAGAGAATTTCCGAATGGTCTGGGTTGGAAGAGACTTCAAAGATGAGCCCTTTCCCCCCTGTCTTGGGCAGGGACACCTCCCACTATTCCAGGTTGCTCCCTGGAGTCCCTACATATTGTTTCCTGCTGTTATAAAATAGTTTTTACTTCTGGAGACACCATCTTCTGATACTTTCAGTGTCCAGAGTTTGTCTGGTTGCTGCTCAGGAGAAAGTGGAGGGAACCACTCAACCTCAACAAAGCAGAAAGCAGCAGTTCATGGCTGTGAAATGCTGAGCTTGTGTCTGTAGGAAAACAACCAGACAACTTCAAGGAGGAAGATTTTTATTTTTTTTTTCCCCATTTTTTTAACATGCTGAAACCATTTAAAATTGTATAAGGGGATATGGCAAGGAGGGTGGTAAAAAATACATCACCCATCCCTTGTGATTCTCTGGTTTTGTCTGAATATTTCTTCCTATTCCCTACAATCAGCCATGCATTTCAGTTGTGATCACTGCCCTAAGAGCTTGGCTGCATCCAAGATGTCTCATTTGCCTAATATTAAGAATATGTGTGTGTAATAACATTTTTCTGATGGCTCCTGTCTGGAGGATACATCACACACCTTTGTATTAAAATTCACAGCACCCCCTTCACGTATTACTGTGCTTCCTGATGGAGGCTCCGATAGACTTCTTAATTTGCAATTCTGGTCTGAAAAGTAGTTCAAAGCAGCTTGTTATTTATTGTCAGAAATAAGTTTTCACTAGTTGTCTGTCTTGCTCAGTCTGGTAGAACCAGTATATTTGTGAGAGGCAATTTGTCTGCTTAAAAAGGTTATGGTTCATTTGCTAGAAGAAATGCTGAGCGACTGACACATATGAGGGGCCTGAAGATGTTCTTCCTCCAGTCCTTCAGGGGATGTCTGGAATCTTTAAGGTTTTGGTCTGAAATATGAGCAGAACAAATTGTAGTGTGGTATCCTAGGTGTGAATCCCTGTTGAAGATGATGCGTTAACAAGGCTGCATTCTTTCTTGAAGTAATTAAATAGTGTCAGAGAAAAGGGACAGTGAATTGTTGGGTTTGGCAGTATTTAGGGAAATGAGCTCCTGAGCTGCTGGTGTACTTCAGATATATTTGGTCATTATGTCCTGAATAATAAATCACCATTCTAAGTGTATCCTTCAAAAGCTGTGATTTTCAACGTGCTGGGCAGCAGACAGGACCTGTGTGCTTCATTCCATTCGTGGTGACATCCTCTGGATGCTAAGCACTGGGAGAATTTCCCCTGGTACTCGGGTAGCTGATTGAAAGCTGAGTTTTCCTCTGGTCAGTGGTGTGACAACAGGACAAACCACTCCAAATCTGCCACCTCCCAAACATCATCTCCCAGCTCTTACAGAACCCTCGCTTTCCGAGACGTAACGATGCAGATTTGAACCCTCCCTGCAGACTTGACCCGTGTTTGTGTCACCGAGCTTGGAGGAGGCCCAGGAGATGATTTCCATGCTGTTTCCAGTGTCTCCACCTTGTTATTCTCTGGACACTCAAGGTTGTGTGGCATGCACAGTGTGCCTGTGCCCTGTGCAGGTGCAGAGCCTCTCCTACCTCGTGACATCGGTGTAGCACCTGCTCCTGCAGCTGCTGTGACAAGGGGCACCCTCCTGTCCCAGAGCATCCTCAACCTGAACTTGGGCTCGTCCCCAAAAAGCAGGATGCTGCAATCCAGCTGTGGCTTCGCTTCTGCTCCGTGAACTGCAGGGAGGGGAAGGTGGGAGCAGCATCCCGGGATTCCTGAGCCACGGAGGATGGCCAGAGGAGGTGCTCAGAGGTTCCCATTTTGGCAGGTGCTCTTCAGGCTGGGGGGTGGTGCAGATGATGCTCCAAGCCCTGGTGGCACTCAGGAAGTCACTGTGTGACACTGGGGTGCCACGTGACTTCCCTGTTTACTCTCAACCCGTGTCTGTGGAGTGGCAGGGGCGGGAATGACGATGGGGTTGTGCCACATCATCCCTGTTCCTTCTCCCCCGAAGTCACAACCCTTGGTGCCAGTGAGGATCTGTGGAGTCAGGGCATTGGGGAACTATACCCTTAACTGCAGCTGTGTCCAGACTGGGCCAGTCTCTTGCCTAAGACTACATTTCCTTCCCTTCTGCCGGCCCCGCTGCTATTCCGGGCTGTGGGCTGGCACCGCTCCTCATCCGCGGGGCAGGTGGGCTTCCTGCTGCCACACCACCTGCTGCACGGCTCACCCTCCAGTCCTGCATGCCTCCCACTTAACCCCCTCATTTCTCACTCCCTTCTGGTCCTCAGATTTGCTCCATCCTGGGAAAACCATTCACCCAACTCCCTGGAGAAAAGCACCCGCGTGCGCGATGCCGCTCGGGTCGCTGGGGAGTGATGCGCAGCAGCAGAGTCACTTTGGGGTTATACCACTAAGTCCTCCAGCAGTAATCACACTTTAGGAGTGACTTAAGCCCTCGAGTTTCTGGGTGAAAGCCAACTGCCAAGGTTTAATCCACACCCTAAAGCTCTGCTGGTAAATCTGACCTGGCAGTTCTGCCTGCACGTGGGGGTAGACACCGATGGCAGAACATCTTCCCTGATAAAGAGCATTGGGACCTCAAAGGTCCACAGCAGAAACAAAAACGTTTTCAAGGGTTTATTAAGTTACTGTTGCAGTGGAATGTATGGATGGGGTTTGGCTCTGATATAATTACATTTTTTTAAAGAGTAAATCAGGATGCAAAGGAACTTCATGTGCTCCTGTAGCTCAAACTCTGTGCAGAAGAGAATTGTTAGACCCAAAGCCAGTAACTTCCCATGAATGTGATTACAGCTTGTTGCCTGCACTTCCCATATAAGTTTCAGTGTCATGAGTACTTTTATTTACCCATTAAGCTGCTTTTTCTTTGTAAATTAGAATTTTTGGTTATGTTTTGCCATAGCTAGCTAGTAAGTGGTGAGTTGCTCTTTTAGGGAAGTGGGAGATAACGTGTATCTTGAGCCAAAATACTATGGCACCTAAGAAAATAGGGTTTCTGTTCTTAATTGCCAGGTTCTTTCTGTCTTTTAGCATGTCTTGGTTTAAAAAAAAAAAATCAACAAGCCCATTGTGATGCTTTGATTAGACTTCAACAGAGATAATAAAAGTGTAGTGTCCCTTTGTGAAAGGAGTTTTTAATTATTGTTAATTGTACTTGCCAGCTTCATTTCTGAAGGGAAACGGAGGTGACCTCATCCTGAAAGTTGTCAGTCTCATGCTGGTGTCATTCACCGCCTGGAAAAGAGGTTGTGGGGGTTTGTTTCTTGTTGCTTCTTTTAATGAGGAGCCATCCAGAGGCCTGGGTGGGCCCTGTGGCTTTGGGAATGCTGTCCAAGGTCTGCAGGATTGTCTCTGAAATGTTAAACTGCAGGGCTCAGTTGTGCCTTGGGAACAGGGGGTCAGCAGAGTCTCAGACTTGGGATGTGCCCCTTCCACTAACACCTCTAACAGCACCAGCAGCAAAGACCTTGGGGAGGGGTGATGGATGGGCTGCTTGCAGAGGACAGCTAAAGAATCAGGGGCTTATTGCTTCTCTTTGTACTAATTAATCTAATGATCTCACTGTGTATCTGCAGAGTTGATTTCTTAGCCCTCTCTCATCTTGGACTTGCCGTGTTCTCGTGAGGTTCCTGCTTCATCTGTGCTTTGCATTTAAACGAGTGCCAGGAGAGATTCCCTCCCCCTTTGGACTGCAGACCGTGCAGGACATGGGGGGCTCTGTGTCTGTGCATCAGGACATGGGGGGACTCTGTGTGCATCAGGACATGGGGGG
>VXAU01001191.1:68785-110202 GCA_013399695.1 Formicarius rufipectus
TGTGCATCAGGACATGGGGGGCTCTGTGTCTGTGCATCAGGACATGGGGGACTCTGTATCTGTGCATCAGGACATGGGGGACTGTGCATCAGGACATGGGGGGCTCTGTCTGTGCATCAGGACATGGGGGGCTCTGTGTCTGTGCATCAGGACATGGGGGACTCTGTATCTGTGCATCAGGACATGGGGGACTGTGCATCAGGACATGGGGGGCTCTGTCTGTGCATCAGGACATGGGGGGCTCTGTGTCTGTGCATCAGGACATGGGGGACTCTGTATCTGTGCATCAGGACATGGGGGACTGTGCATCAGGACATGGGGGGCTCTGTCTGTGCATCAGGACATGGGGGGCTCTGTGTCTGTGCATCAGGACATGGGGGACTCTGTATCTGTGCATCAGGACATGGGGGACTGTGCATCAGGACATGGGGGGCTCTGTCTGTGCATCAGGACATGGGGGGCTCTGTGTCTGTGCATCAGGACATGGGGGACTCTGTATCTGTGCATCAGGACATGGGGGACTGTGCATCAGGACATGGGGGGCTCTGTCTGTGCATCAGGACATGGGGGGCTCTGTGTCTGTGCATCAGGACATGGGTGGGCTCTGTGTGCATCAGGACATGGAGGGCTCTGTCTGTGCATCAGGACATGGGGAGCTCTACATCTGTGCATCACGACAAGTCAGTGTTCAGCTGTGGCCATAATGTAAATGCCAAAATATTTACAGTCAGTTCACTGAGCGTCTCCACATGCCAGGAGAAGGATGAAGAGGAGTATATTGTTTTTTCTTTTTGTTTTTTTTGTTTTTTTTTTTCTCTCTTCACTATCCTGTGTTTCTTAAGCTGTTCCCTCATTTCATCTCAAATGAACCTTCTCTAAAATACCTGTAACTTCCCAATTCCCTTTCAGCTCACCCAGTGCCATCTGCCACGGTGTCTGCGATGTATTTCAGTCCCGACGAAATCCCCCCTTCTCATCGGGTACCTCCGCATGAGGATGAGGTGACAAGCGAAGCTGGCAAGTTGTTCCCACCTTTGTTGCTAATTATAAAGCAGTGTAAAGAGGCAAATGCTGACAGCCCTTGTCCTTAGAGGTGTTTGGATGCCTCACTCATCGCAGTGATGCTCCTGAGCATCCCCGAGGCTCTGGGCTGGGGTCTCTGCCCCCCTTTTGCTCCAGCGGTTTCTCCCTGACTTTAATCACCCTTCTCTCTGTCTCAGATGGATATTTAAAGCCGCAGGTTTTTCCTGAGTAACAAAACCATTGATTTGGGCATAGACTGAGCACAGGGTACCAGCAGTTCCATCTGAAAGGGAATAAGCATCCAGCTGGTTTGTTTTTTAGTCGTGGGGACATCTGCAAAGTTGTTGAGCTCGGTACATGTGATGGGTCTCTCCACTGCCAGATGTGTTGGGAGCTGTGATCTGGAGCTTCCAGTTTATCTCAGTCCTCTGCTTTCAGCTGCTCATTAAGAGACAGGATTAAAATGTCAGTGGTGTGAGGTGCTCGGGCTGTCTAAAATGATTTTTGTTCTGTGGCTCCCAGATTTTGTTCAGGCAAAAGGAGAGGAAGCTTTCCTGAAGTAAGAGACTTTCTTCAGTAAAAACACTGAACTCAGGTCACCTTAGACTGACTTGACTCAGTCCTTCCTGTGCTGTCTGTAACATTAAATTCACAAGTGGGTCTTAAAGGATGGTTCTGAAAACCGTGGTAGTTTGTTAGCACTCCTGTAGTCTTACCAAACTATGTATTAAATACAAATTCTCTCAGACTTGTTCACCTCCCAGGGCTGAGTTCAGTGTTGTGTTCTGGTATCTTGTTCTTCATCCTGCAACAGAAACACAACAGTCTGGATTCTTGTCTCTCATTCGCACAAACCGCTGCAGAAATTGTGGCTGGTCAAAGTTTTCCTTCGCTCGGTGTTCTGGATATTGTGTAGTTGTCACTCCCAGGATCAAAACGGGGTAAAGAACCTGTTACCAGCAGCAGCAAACACGACACAGCTCATTTCTCTCGTGCCAGGTGATCTTTTGATGCTGGAGTTTGGTGGTACAGCGTTTCATGTGGGCACAACTACGCTCTTGATTTAAAAAACAAAGTGACTTGAAACGACCCTGGGGCACAAAAAAATGACTTGCAAGAACAGCAGAGGATTGAGCAACAGGCAAAGGACGGGTTGTTTCCCTTAAGGATTCTGACTAGAAATGACGTCACTCAGATAGTTTGGATGTTTGTGAGCACTACAGGGCTTGGAAAGGGAAAGCAAATTGGAAAAACACTGGGAAGCTGAACGATTTGTTTTGTTTTATGACTCCCTGGTAGTTTAATGAGGGAGCTATTACTCATGCGCTGTCACTGCGCATCTAGAAAATTCCTCTGGGTTTAAAAACTGGCAGGAAAAAGTAGTTTCCTAAAAAACACTGAGTTAATGAGATAAAGCCCCATTGCTCAGGAGCCTCAAACAGGAAGGGTCAGAGGCAGAGCTGTGCTGGAGATCTGCACAGGGGATTTCAGAGAGCAGAGGGTGCTGGCAGGGATGCAGAGAAGTGATGCAGCAGATCTGCTCAGCATCTCGGTTTTTTTCATGCAGTAGTATGGATTTGGGGAGAGAAAATACAAGTTTAATTGGGGCATTGTGGCAAATCATCGCCCTCTGTTCCTTTGCATTGGAATATATCAGGCAGCGGGGTGTTTAAAGACAGGGCTTTGTGCCCATGGGCAATGGTACAAGGCAGTTTATCAGTAATACTGACCCATGACATGAGGGAGATACATTTAAGGAGAAGAAAAAGAACTGTTTGTTGTGTGCACTTGATCGTACAGCTTTAAGTGAATGTTCACAGCTTCATCACCTGCATTCTTATGGTCTGTCTGACTCCTGCTTGGAGTCTGTACCATCTCCTGGATCTCTCCAGAATTTTACAGATCTGTGCAGTGCAGTTTTTGCATGTTCAGTTATTCTACCTAGTTTAGCCTATCCTGTCCCATCCATACAGGATGTATGTTCTCCTCACCTTACCTGGAAAGCTGATAAAACTTCCATGGCCCTGGAGGCAGCATATGAGGGCTGTTTCAGCTCCATGGTGTAGGGAGTGCAGTAAGCAGAGGGCTGCTCCAGGCTGGAAATTCAAGGGAGTATTCCTCACCAACCCCCTGACACAATTACACCCTCATAGCATGAGTTACTGTAATTTCTTTTGCCAAAAAAGCACTGATAAAGCAGAGGCTGTGAGGAGGGAAATCCGTGAGGAGTCTGGAAAGTGTGATGTCAGGATTAGTAATAGAATTACAAGCTGCTCTAACAGTTTCTCTTAAATTGCAGTACCTCACACAAAATCATACTCGTTCCTTGTCTTGCTGCACTGCTGTGCTGTAGTCTCAACCAGTTTTGTCTTCTCTCTGTATTGCTGTCCTCGTAAGCACTTCAAAAACCCTTCAAATTACTCCTTTTTAATAGAGAAAATGCCCAGTTTTCCATGGAAATGCAGAAATGGCCCAGGAAAGGGTTATGTGTTTTAAGCTTCAGACCAAAAGGATGCTCAGCTCTGTCCCCCTGTACATGCAACCTAACACCCTCTTGAGACATACCCAGCACTGAGCTGGTTTTAAATTCTTGTAAAGCACAGAGATGCCCAGTTTATGTCTCCATGCTGGATTTTTGCCCATGGGTGTGGGGCCCAACAGCTTTGGGCCAGAATTAGGAAATACTTCCTGCATGTGCTGTGAAGAACTGCTGGATCACAGGGCAGAGCTCAGTTTCCACCAGAACGGGACAGAATGAGACTGAAAAGACTTGGGGGCACTTGTGGTATTATGAAGATGTCAGGGGTGTGCATGTCTTGGAATTTTGGAGACAAAATAATCAGCAGAGAGGGAGTCACTCCAGGGGGAACTTATTTGGGACTCATTAGATTGGGATTTGAGCATCAGTTGTCTGAGGAGGGGAGGGGGGGGTGTGGCAGGGAGCACAGGGAAGCTCAGGTTGGCTCTGGAGCAGCCTGTTGGGTACCAGGAGCTGCACAACCAATGCAGAGGTGTCCAGCCTCACGTGCTGGATCTGTGACACTCCAGTTTTCCACAGAAGTGTGAAGCTGAAGGTTGAGAAAACATGGAAAGGGGCTTTCCTGCTCTCCTTGTGGGCGCTTCGGTGCGCAGTGAGGCACCAGCACTCCGGTGCAGCCCTGTTCTCTCATGCTGGCATGGGTTGGGGTGGGTTTCCAGGCTCCTTCAGGGGACTTGGTTGGCTTGGTAGGCTGCTTTTTGCCTAAGTTGTGGGAATGGTAAGTGGATTGTAGCAGAGTCTTGGTTAGAGGCAGGTTCCCTCACTCCAGGTGGGACACCTTCAACCGTGACCAGCAGGTAATACAAGGCTGTGGTCCAGCATGTGCTGATGCTCCTGCCTCTCTGCTGAGTAGAGAGTTTTAATCACTCTGAACTCCAGGCACCCAAATTCTGCCAAAATTTAGGCAGAACCAGGACAGGTCACTGTCTGCAGCCTCCCAGTCTCATTCCAAGGGATGCTCCATGGGCGGCTGTGTCTCCCTGCCTTCTTCAGCAGAAGGACCAGCCTTCCCAAAGCTCCAGTCCTGTGTGTGTTGCACCAACACAAGAAGAACATGATGACTTGTTCCTGGTGGAAACCTGACTTAATTTTGCTGGTTTGAGGGATTTGATTGCATTCTATTCACATTGTCATGGCTCAGCTCATTGCCCACCTTGGCCCAGGGGGTGTCTCTGCTGTTCCCTCAGTGCTGGAAGGAAGGAGCTGGTGTGTGAGAGGTAGGTCTGACCTGATGTGGGGCTGCACCCCCCTTGGCACTGGTGCCCCTGCTGCCTCACACCACCACCCCATACCTCTTTGAGCTCTTCTCCCAGCTCCTGCCTTGCACCTGGGCTTTGGGAGTGCAGGTGTGTGCACACACAGCCTTGAGGTGGCTGTGAGGATTTTACATTTGAAGCCTTTCCTCTTCTGTTTTTCTAATTCAGCTTGCCTCTGTCAGGGCCCGTGCAGCTGGTGTTACACAGCACATACTTTATTATCCCAGTCATTGCTCTAATCCTTTTAACCTTCACAGTGGCTGCAGCAGGAATTACGGGGATAATCCTGAGTGAATTTCCTTGGTCACTGTTAAAACCACAAAGAAACCCAAGAAAGAATCTCCTGATGACACTATTTGCGAGGGACTGAAAGGAGGGAGGTGGAAGTTGAGAACCCAGTCCAGCTGTGGGGAGATGGCTGTGGGGACACCACCACTGGCTGGCAGCTGCCACATTCCTGTGCCCATCATCCCAAACAGTTACTGCAGGGCACTCAGCCCTGCTGGGCATGGAGAAAGCCTTGCTGCCAATGCTCTTTGTGTTGTGCATCATCTCCATAGGTTGTGCATCTTGTTGCTTCACCAGGTTTGTTTTCTGCCTTCAAATTCCCCTTTTCTTATCGTGCCCAGTAAATTAAATCGAATTCACAGAGCAGTGCAAAGTGACATTAGGATGTGCCTGTTAACAGAGGGGAATTAATTAATTACACGCCGTGAACTAACTGAGCTCATTTAGTAATTGATGAATTAACTTAATATGTCTGTTACAACCAGAACTCGGATGCTGAGGGAATGAAGAGTGGAATCTCTCAGTGACTGAATCACTGGTGTTTCTTTGGGATTACTTTTCCTTAGTCTAGGACTGGCCACATTCTTAAAAGTAAGAAGTTCCACCAGTCACTTGCAAGTTTGGGTTCCCCTCTGCTATTGCATCCAGGTATCTCCTTCTCGAATTCGTTTGAAACTTGAAGTTTGTAGTTGCTTTTTCGTAACTAAATGTTGTAACTAGTTCTTCATCCTTCCATTTTTTCCCTGGTCCAACTTTGAGCAGCATCAGTTCTATTTCTAACTCGAAATTCCATCCTGACTGGATGTCTGTAATTCCGGGGGGTTTTGTGGTCTCTTTTAGTGGTGTTTTAAATGTGCACAGTGACATTCTCTCTGTGCACATTCTGCATCTGCTCTCTTCCAGGTTCCCTTTGCAAACACAGATTTGGGTACTTCCTCCCTTCAGTCAAGTTCCAGACTTGCACCCCTGTGCATCGTTTTGTTTTCCTTCCAGGATGTTTGTGTGGCTTGCACAGTGCAGTGTCAACAGAAAGGAGCTTTCTCCCATGCCATCCATCTGTAAATGCCACAAAACCACCCTTTTATTTAAACCTCTCTTTTAAAACTGCATCTTCCTATGAAGCCTAGAATGGAAACACCATTGGGCTGTTAATCAGGTTTAATTGTCTCATTATCCCTTATACTTTCTCTTCTTCCATGTCTCTTCTCAAAGTCTTGCCTCTGGCAGTGAACCAGTAACCAAACTCATTTTACCGTGTGTTATGTGAAGCTTCTGGGTCAGCATGTCTTGGTCCATGGCAGGGACTCTGCTCCCTTCCAGGAGTTGACTTCCTTGGAAGTCACTGGCAAGGCAGATACCTACTACAATAGCTTCAGAATCTGCCCAAACTGAGTTCCTCGGGTCTCAAGGAAAATCAGAACTTCAGCCATCCTTTAATGCTCCAGGTATGAGAGGGTGACCTTGTTTGTAGCTTCAAAAAGTGGAGTGGGGAGGGGACTAATAAGACCACAAACAATGGATATATGTGCATTGTGCCCTTCTGATGGATAGGGACAAACTTTCCTAACGCAGCTAAAGTTGTTCAACAACTCTTGTAGGTCAGAGCAAAAACTATGCCATAAATCAGAATTATTTTCAGCCTCCAAGAGCCCCTTTTCCCATCTCTCACTTGGCTGTGCTCAGTACGTGGAGCATTAATGTTGTCCTCTAATGAGCTCTGTAATTTCCATGGTGTGTGCCAGCATCAGTGTTCATTACTGAGGCACATGGGCTGCTTTTACCCTGCTGGTGTGACTGGCCTGTGACAGAAGTCACATGCACAAATTGAGTAGTAACAGGAGGTTCAGGAGGAAGGATCAGTAAACACTGTGAGCTGTGCCTGGTTTGTGCTGTTGGGGATTGATTCCAGCACTGCCAGAGGCTCAGCAGTTGATCCAGATGATCCTTGTTCAGGAAGCAGTGAGGATCCCTCTCATCTCCAGGCTCCTCCAGTCACCAGCACAGCTTACAGGCTTACATTGATTAGTCCCTAAAATCTTTATCTTTACCACAACCGTGTGACCTTCTAGTACTTTATGAGGGGAAGCTAAAGTCGAAATGCACGGAGGAATTTACAGAAACCATTTTATGACTTGCAGGTGCTGAGCCACAGAGGTGTCCTGCACGTGCCAAGGGGAGAACACGTTGTTTGAGGGGAAAACCTGTTCATAAATCAGGGCAAACTGAGAGGTAAAGAATTTCTATTTCCAGTACATTGATGGAGTAAGATCTCTGCACTGGTTATTTTTCCTGCTGTGAAATATGTAGTATGAATGCCTCTGGCATACATTACATTGTCAGCAGCAGAGTGTAGGAAGTGGATCTGTTTAAAAAAAAAAAAAAAGATTTATGCTTCATAGAATCACAGAATGTTTTGGGTTGGAAGGGACCTAAAAGTTCATCTCACTCCAGCCCTCTGCCCTGGGCAGTGACACCTTCCACTGGACCAGGTTTCTCAGAACCCCATCTGTTCCTTTTTATGCTGCTTCAGCACAACAAGGAGAGTTCAAAGGTGGCTTGTTTCACTCTCCCAAGTATTTCTGGCTTGGGTTTCAGGTTTTTTTGCAGTGTCATCCATGATGGGAGGAGTAAAGAATATTTGTCTTTGGCTGAAAGGTTCTCTGCAGTGTGTTTGTGAGACATAGGAATGCAGTTGGGGTTAAAACTTGAAGTGGTCTGATTGAATTCCCTGTCGTTCTTAATTATCCTCTTTGTGATAATTTTAATTTCATTTCCTCCTCACTAATCGTGGAGTTTTTCAAAGTAGCCTGAATTTGTATTGTATCAGACAAAAAATACAGACTAATAAATGTTTTCCTGGTGTTTATTGTTATTTTTAAAAGATATGTAAGGGCAGTTCTTTCCAGGACACTTTTCATCCTTTGACAGACAAACTGCCACGATGATTTATGGAGCACCATAAATTAATCCAGTGCTGGAGATAAGCAGAGAGGCAGCAGCATGACTGGGTTCCTGGTTTTAAGGGCTCGCTTTATAGGGACAGAAGTGGCTGTGAGACAACACATGGCACGAGGATCCAACCAGTAGGTGCAGCTTTGGAGTGCTCCATGATGGGCACTTCTGCTCAGGGATGGGATTAGCACTTCTATTGAAACTTATATAACAGCTCCAGTGCCAGGGTGGTTGCTAAAAATGATGCTCAGCACTCTTAGATCCCAAAAGCTTTAAGTCAGAAGAATTATTTTAAGCTGAAGAAGTAATTTTTTATTCCTAATGGTCATTTTGGTTTGGGTTTTTTTTGTTTTGTTTTTTTTACCCAGATCCCAGTGAGATGCTTTGAAATATGTAAGGCAGCAGTGGGAATGGAAAAAAGTGTTTTCATAATGTAAAGACATGGGCAGGCAACAGTGAGTTTTGTTGTGGGTGGCTACTTCGTTATCATGTCTTCATTAACATACCTCAGAAGCAGCAGGGAATTACGTTGTTCCTTATGGCTGTCCTGTCCAGTTCCTAAAATACAACATCAACTGCCTTTATCCAGCACATTGTGAGCCCTTTGGGAAGAAGCCCCACTGCTTTGCTGCCCCTGTTGCCCCAGAGGTTGGTGTGGTGATGGGCACAAGGTGGGCATGAGGGCAGAAGCAGAGCCAGGCTGAAGCCAGGCTGTTGTTCTGCCTTCTCTGCAGCACATGGTGACTGACTCCAAGGGGTTCTTTGTTGTTGCCCCAGGTTATTTCTGCCTCAGAATCTCACAATCAACACAAAATAACAGGCAAAAAGGAGAGTGGAATTCTCGGAGTGATAATGTTTGTCCAGGATGCACATAATTCCCTGCAGAGCAGCTTGTGGCTGTTGTGCTGGGATTTGGATGCACAGAAATCTCCCTCCTCCCATCCAAACTGAAGTCAGTTTTTGGTAATGCATAATTCATACCCCGAAGCCTTTGTCACAAAAACATCTTACTGCTTTTCCCCCAGCTTGATAGGGCTGCTTTTTTTAGGATTTCCTTTGCTGCTAATCCTCAAAATCAGCCTGAAGATGTTTCTGAGCAGAGTTGGGAGTAAATCTGAGGCACCTTCTATGTCCAGGACATTACTCCATGCAGCAGGTGATCCTGTGGCACCTGGAATGTGTGGATTCTGCCTCCTCAAGGAATTACGTCCCTGTGGCATGAGGAGCTCACACTGCCATGGACCTGGTGCAGAGGTGGACTGCACCTCAGGGGAGTGTACCAGGAGGTTTGGATCCATCTTTGGATGTATCTTACCAGGAGTGTCTGCACAGACACTTTGTTATGAAACAGAGCAATTTCTTGGGATGGATTTTGAGGTTCTAATCAGAAGTTACTCCTTCCCAGAGGAACATGCTACCTGTGTTTAGTGCTGGGGTTAGTGGTGCACTTGGATTGCCTGCTCTGACCATAAATGCACTCACATAAATTGGGATTGTGAGGGGCCAGAACGTGGCTAAAAGGCTGTGTAAGAGCCTCGAGGAGGAGAACAGTCCTCAAGTTGTGGTTTCTTTCTTTGCAGAACAGCACAGAGGGGACTAACTCAGCTTCTTGTGTTCTTTTTTCCTTCCAGATTCTGAGGACAAACCTGTCAATAATGAGTTGTTGCAGAAGTACACAGAGAAAGTTGTACATGGTAGAGGCTGCTTTTCCTGAGGTACAGCACATCCATGTCCCTCCTTGGGATCAGCTCTTGTCAATACCTTGTGCCCATCAGACCTTTCCTGTTCAGAGCTTTGACTTTAAGAAGTTAACTGTATTGTGTGTGCATAAGGGATAAATTGGATGTTTCAGTGGTGGAAAATAACTGTTTTTATTTGAGGGCCATGTGTCTGTTCCAGAGAAATGATGCCCAGATCTCTTACTCAGTGCAGCTAAACAAAGCACAGGAAGGAATGGGAAGTAGTGTCATCACTGTAGGAAATCTTTTCAGTATTGATTTGTTGTGCCATTAATTTCCTCTCAAATGACTAAAATGCTTTTTTTCTTACCTGTTTATACCAAGCCACTCTAGACATTCTGATCATACTAAATCCCAGCTGTGGAGGCTTCGGTTGTCTCTTGAACTTTGGCCATTTTAAGATAACAGAATTACTCAAGGAGAAAAACCCAAATGGAAAAATTCAGGCAACAAGCCTGTGGGGAAAGTTGGGCCATGAGTAAAAACCCAGTAAAACTCGAGTAAGAATCTCAGAGTTCAGTGTATTGATTTTGCCCTGAAAGTTCAAGAACTGTGTTTCATTGCAGGCTGAAACTCATCAACTCCTCATGACCAGCTGAGCAGGGGAGATGGGATTTGATGCTATCCAAGGTGTAATTCCACAGTTCATGTCTCTTGCTGGTGCCAGCTTAATAAGTTTCTGCCCACTCCCAGCCATTCATTTCCAGCTCAGCAGCATTGCAGTGCCATCTCTTCTCCTGACCATGTGGAAAAACCAGGTGGCTGAAAAGAGAGTCAAGAAACCCTTTCTTTTCTTTTCTTTCTCTTTTTTTTTTTTTTTTCCTTTGGATTAGAATCATCTGAATGATGGGATTGGTACAACTGTAGGTGACATGAACTGCAGCAGTTGAGCACTGGGAGGTGTCCCAGTGCTAAATGATCTTGCTGTCAACAAAAATCTGCTCTGGGACCATACCCTGGATGAGGGAGTGTCACAGGTCACAGGATTATTTATTGAACTGCTGCTTTTAATTTATTTTGTTTAGAAAGATTAACATCTCGTTGTTTGGGCGGGTTTATTTTTTTTTACTTGAGGAGATAAACCATCTCTGTGAGAAGTCAGTCAGCTTTGTGGACAGCCATGAATGTCAGTAAAGTCTTGGCAAACACGGTAGGTATTTATTCAGCCTTGCAAATTAAAAACATTTTTCCTCCTTGTTTAGTGAAGGGAACAAAAAATAAAAAGACAAATTACAGAGCGGATGAGCTCTCTTGATAGTTGGAATTCATTAAGCTGGTGGTGAAAACGCTGGGGGATTGATGGTGCAGAAAAAGAAAAGATGAAGCAGTTTTTCCCCAAAAGCTGTGGTTTAAGTTCAAATTGAAAATGACCAAAAAAAAATCCCTTAAAGACATCAATAACTGACTTCAGAGTCTCAGTTTCTCTCTGGGTAGACAGTTCTTTCTCACTGCAGTTTGTATTAATTGGGTTTTCAGCTGACAGATAATTTCTCAGTGGTTCCTGCATCTCCATCATGCCATGGGGTGTCTGCAGCAGCTCATAAATGAGATCCATGGCCAGGCGTTAAGTAGGAAGTTCTCACAGTCCCTCCCTGTGCTGTAGACAGAACCTTTCTGCACACTTGTCACTCTGTCATCTTCCCTTGCCTCCACATTCTATTAAAACAAAAAAAAAAAACCAACAGAAAAAGGAATTTAAAAAGTTACAGTAAGTTGAGCAGTTTGTCACATGTAATGTTCTCACAGGCCATTGTCTGCAAATTACAGGCTGGCTGGGTCTTTGAGATGGATTGTAAAGCTGTCGTAAGTAAAGCTCCAACAAAATCCATTTACACAGCTCCTGTTGTGGCAGGGCATGGGAAGGAAGCAGGGAGACTTCTTTTTTTAATGATTTTCCTGTGCAGGATCATTAGTCCTCATGGAAGTCTTTCCAAGTCTCACCCAGTGTATGTTCTCTCTGATTATTCCTGATTAACCCGAGGAAGTGGCCACAGTTGTCATTTGCAGGCACGGATGGGATCACAGTTCTCGTGTTGTTCCAACTGCAGGAATCCTGCAGGAATTGATCAGTGGAAGAGAGGGTTCCCTGAAAAGTGTTTGAATACAGCTAAACCACCTGCAAATGAGTACACTTACTCAACAGCAAAACAAAACTGTTATTAAACTTCGTTCTCGCAGTGCTTTAATTGCAGACAGAGCTTTACTACTGCAAGTGATCCCATCAGTGTCAAATAAAAACATGAATTACGAAGTATGGAAGATTAGGGCTTAAGTCACTGGCATGTCATTCCCATAATTTTCTCTGGAGGATTACAGAACACTTAATTTGTAACTGCAGGACCAAAATTGTAATCAGCTGCTCTTTCATCTACAGTTTTTATCTAAGTCAACGAGTTCTGGGTTTGCTCTTCCCATTTCCCAAGCTCTTGCTTGTAAACGTAAAGACATTATCTCCTCTGTTCCTCTTCTTCCCAGTTCACTGAGAAAGTTGCCCTCAGCTCTTCCAGTCATTAAATCTAGGAAGGAGCAGAGCAGTTCAAGATCTGGAAACATTCTGAAACTTCCAGGACCTGATTAGGGGGAGGCATCTTGGAGCAGCACAATAGCTGTGTCTGTGCAGTTGCGCTGACGGTTTGCAGCCCCGACGACGGCGTGTTTCTCGTTAGCCGCGCTCTAGAAACGCGTGGGGTTCTTCCAAGTTCTGAAAGATGCTTTTCTTCAAAAGTGCAAATGATACTGAAATGGCAGGGTTTGCTGTCTGCGTGGTCAGATGGAGGTGGAGATGGAGATGCTGTGCTCTGCACCCAGCCTGGGGCACGTGGGGAAGGCAGAGCCCTGTGGCTGCAACTTGGCATCAAATCTGTGTGTGCCATGAGTGCAGCTGGATGGGAGAGATGCTCCAGCAGGGTTTGACCTTGCCCAGGTTGGATAATGGCTGGGAATGCCATTGCTCTCCTTGTTTTCACAGATGGAGTTCAGGTTTCTTGGACTTATTTCACAAAGATTTTCTTGGAGAGGACTGTGTTAGCTGTGCTGCTGACGGATATCTGTGTGAGAACTGTCCACACCAACGTGATTTCTCTCCTTCAGCCATCTAGAAGTTTGGTTTCTAGTCTGAGCTGGTTGGTTTTGCTGTCCTTGTGGTAAATGAGGAGAAAGCTGCATCTTGGGAGGTGATGAAGCTTTAGGACCTGATGTAGTTAGTCCTGTACATGGCTTTCTGCTCCCTGAAGAGAAGGAGTTTGAGAATATTTGTTTGCCTGTCCTCAGGACTCCACAGATGGGTTCATCTTGGATGGTGGTTTAGGGTCTGGAATGTAAGTTCTACAAGGAGCACCTGTGGGGGGCTCAGCCTGGAGAAAAGGAGGTTCAAGGGGGACCTTCTCCCTCTCTGCAACTCCCTGATAGCAGGGGGGATCTGGGTGGGGATTGGTCTCCTCTCCCTGGTAACAAGTGGCAGGACAAGGGGAAATTGCCTCAGGTTACACCAGAGGAGGTTCAAGTTGGATATTAGGAAAAAATCTCGCTGAAAGAGTGGTTCAGCACTGGCACAGGTGCACAGGGCAGTGGTGGAGTCACCATCTCTGGAAGCCCTCAAAACACAAGTGGGCTTGACACTTCATGCTGTGGTTTAGTGGGTGTGGGGGTATTAAGTCAGAGGTAGGACTTAATATCTTGGAGGTCTTTCCCAGCCTAAATGATTCAGTGGTTCTCATAAACTCAGATTAGCTCTCACAGGGCTTCCAGAGGCCGCTACAGAGCGCTCCGAGCGTAATAAACTGCAGGAGGAGAGGACAAAGATGCTTCACTCGTGCTGAAAACCCTGCAAAGTCTGGGGTTTCCACGTGGCTGAAGGAGACAGTTTGGTTCTGCCCACCCTTCAGAGCAGCTGTGCTGGGTGCAGTGACTTGTGAGCCTGAATGGAAGGTTCGGGTGTGCTCGGGGCAGAGCCTGGGGACACGGGCACAGCTCGGTCCTGCCACTCCCTGCCTGCTCTGCTCCACACACGCACTTCCTGGACAGAAGAGCAGCACAAGAAATGCAGTGCTGATGTGGCCTGGCATGGTGACAACTCTTCCAGTAACTGCCCCCCTCTTGGAGCCCCAGCCTCCTCCCTTGGGTTGTTGTGCTGTTCTACACCCAGATGGGGCTCTTCGTGCCTCCCTGTGCCACCAAAGCTCTCCGTGGAGCCTCCTGTGCTGCTGCCTTGGGGGTGGTGAGTGGGTGGCCAAGGCAGGGATGGACCTGTCGGGTGCTCTCCAGGACGTGTCACCCACAGAGGGGCTGTGCAAACACTCAGCAGATGTGCTGCTCCACGTCTCAGGTCTGCCCTGCCAGCTGGGCTGAGGAGCTGCAGACAGGTTAGAAATAGAAAAACAAATCAGCTTTGAAAGGGAGTAAATTGTCTAAACGCCCTTTGGTGGTGGGTTTCCAGGAAAGAGCCCTTTGTCAGACTTCTGAGAAGCAGTGCTGGCTCCAGGTGGTAGGTGCCAGGTCCTCAACAGTCTGCAGTCAGTGCAGTCCTCAGCGTTGGGTTTGGGCACATAACTTGCTCCCTAATTTGCAAATCCCACTTCAGCCAGGGCCAGCAGGCAGCTGGGAAGCTTTTCAGCCCCTCTCTGTGACCTTTTGAGTGAATATTCAGCATTTAGGCATTTATAGGTGGCTTCTGTCACACACTGGTACTTCTTTGCCATCGTTCAAATGAAGACACGGGAGCATCTTGCAGGGGAGCTGTCACATGTGTTTTGCTATCACAAGAGGGAGTCTGCAGCAGCCTTGCCCTTGCTGCTGTGTCTGGAGGTAGCTGTGCTGTGGGCAGAGCTCAGCAGACAGAATGTGTTAATAGAAGCCAGCAGCACAAGTAGGATGAAGGTCCTTCGTTCCTTGTTAAAGCCTTGTACATGTTGTTCAAGCTCAACTGACAAAGTTCTTCAGAGTGACACTGCTGCAAGCAATTCTCTTGCTGTTGGTAGCACTGTAATAGAAACCAGAAGTGAACATTTGGTGACTCAAACAAAAATCAAGGGTAAGAATAAGAAAAAAAGCATCAACTGTTTAATAGGAAAAATAAAATCCCAGCGTGGCTAGGTATTCTTCTATGGCATTTCCAATTTATTGTTGCAGGACTACCCTCCCAGCCAGACACAAGCTCCCTCAGGAAGCTGGTTTCATATGGTGGTTTAGATTTAACTATTCATTGTCTAGCACCATTTGAAATCAGTGTTCTTGGAGGAAGAATGCCTGCCTTCATCTGGGAAATGCATCCTTGGAAGCCTTGGAGGAAAAGAAGAGAAGGACAGGATCTTCCTTGTGTGGGTCTGATGTTCTAATTAGCTCCACCACCAAATGAGGTCCCCTGGGACTGGGGGCGGTCTGTGACCCAAGTGACCCTTGGGAGAGCAGTCAGTGTGTGATTTCAAAGGCAGAAATTCTGCTGTCAGTGTGTTTATAATGTTTGCCAGTGGTGAAGGGTGGCTTTGAAACCAGAGGAGGGCTCATGCTGCCGAGGCGGCACAAAAAAGGGTAACAGAGAATTCCAGCTCACTACTGACGGTGTTGATTTGAATGCACCAACTAGTAAAAACTACCACAACTAGCTCATACAACACCATGAGGGATAAGGAGGGGATCTACATGTGCTCCACTTTCTTTTCCACTCAAAACCTGTCTCAGCCTTAAGTAGATACCTTTTTGTTAGTTCTTTATCAGCCTTGTAACTGCCTTGTACGTGTCTCGTGCAAGACACACCGTAGAATTTAAAGCGGGTAATTCTGCATTGAAGCTCTTGGAGTTCTGAAGGCTCCTTGCATCCCAGCTGTGTGTTTGGCAGGTGGGATTGTGTTATTTTGTGTGACTTGACAGTGTTCAGGTCACAGTTTGATAGTTGGATGTGCTCATTGGAACTGGTATAAGTGGCCAGCACCAACGGCTGTGAGAGTTGGACCACACGTGTTTGGTCATGTTGTCCAAGTCTGCTGAAATCTGGAGAACTTACTGTTATGTGTTTTAAAAGGTATTTTACTCTGTTAAAAGATTTATGTAGCTAATGGCTGCTTTTGAAAGTTTTCACTTGTCTGAACCTTTGTTTTCTCATCAGCATTTTAATAATGCTTTTAATATTTGTTAGTGAAAAATGCCACAGAGGTAATTAATTAACATTTTTCAAGTGGTTGGGGATTCTCCAATGTAAAATACTATCCAGCACTTCACTCTTCATCCTTGCAGATCTTCGTAACCCCTTTAGAGGATGACTGATTTCTTTTGGTGTTCAGAGTCAATAATATTTTCTAGCACCATTTGAAATCGGTTATAGTGATTGGGGAATTCCTCCTTGTGAATTTCTAACCAAGAGGCTCCAGAGAGAATCTTTAATGCTATAACCTGGAACTGAAAACTGGGAATTGTGTTCTTCTAGTGAGCGGTGTTGCTGAATGCAGAAATACTACAAGTTTAAACTCTGGTGTTGTAAAGTGCTTTTATGTAGCTGGAGAATTTTTTAGGAGAAAATGTGATCTCTAATAGGTGGAATATGTAAAATTTGTGACATGAGCTCTTGGTTTTAGGGCCTCTGTGTAAAGACGATATTTGGAATGGTTTGGGAAGCCATAAGGTGCTGAGAGGGAAGATAAAGGGAGATGGTTTTCCCAATGAGAAAAAACCAGTGTGGACTTGAGATGAAAGAAGAAAATCCCCACCCAGTTGGTGTAATGGTGTGTGTGAGGTATGAGGAAATCAGGGAGCAGCAGGAAGCCTTCCAGTCTCCAGTTCCCGTGCCCTGGACATGCTGGAAGCAAGATCTCATGGAAGATCTCATTGCCAGCCTGGGAGTTCTTGCCTTGTCCTCTGCTGCACTCTTCACAGTGTAAGCCATAAAAACCCTGAGTCATTTTTCCATGGGTGTTTCGTACATAAGACATTTTCCCTGAAACTTTGGCTCTTCAGAGAAACGGAAGTGGCTGGAGGCAGAGTCGAAGGTGGGTCATGTCCCCAGTTCCAGCAGAATCTCATTATCCGTGAAAGTAAATCTCTGGAAACCATCTTTCAAACATCTTTTCACACTGCATCCAGCTTTTTAGGAGTTAATAACACAAACCAGCCTGCAGCAAGGCAGCACTGTAGCAGGGGATGCTTTCCTGGATGTCCTGGTGAAATAAGAAATCTACTGATTTTCATGTCGTTCCATATGGGGGGAACTAAAAAAGGGGTTTTTGTAAGCAACTGGAGCAGCTTGTGAGTATTCACAGGCATTTCTAAGGCTGTGGCTGGTTGTTGGCAGCAAACTTATCTGGGCTTTCTCCCCTCCATCTTTCCATCCCTGCTGTATTGCAGGGGGGCTTGGAACTGAAAGATCTTTAAGGTCCCTTCCAGCCCAAACCAATCTGTGATTCTGTGATTTGCTCCCATTACTGTATATCTCAGATAATTGCAAACCAAAAGGGACTTCATGTGCTGAGCGTGTGACCTTTTCTTAGTCTCTCACTTGCATCCATTTATGAAATCCACCCTCCTGGTGTGTCTTCTCCAAACTCTGAGGAGTGGGTAGTCCTGTGTTTAATACACAAGACTGTTGGTTAGCCCTTCCATTAATGCAAAAATTATTAAAATATGGAAAAACTGGTCTGGCTTGCAGCATGGTGGTTTTGCACTATGATGCAGAGAGGTGGCACCTGCCCCCGTGGGTATTTTAAGGGGTTTTACAGATGTTCTCGTGGAGATTCAAAACTGTACAGAACAAAGTGTTGCATTGTGGACTTGTGACTTGAAAGTCCATCCTCATGTTTTAAGTACATGCCTTGCCTAAGTAGCTCCCATAGAGACTGTTGCTTGAATGATTTCTTTGAAATCCCTGAAGGAGCAGATGGAGCTGTTTGGAGTTTTGCTGCTTGTGCTGTGTGTTTAGGATCGAAACATCTGGACTTCAGGGAACTCGGTAGCACAAAAATTAAGGTAAGAATGAGATACAGAGTGATTGTGCAAAACCAGGTGAGGATTAATAACGTTTTAATTATTTCTGTTGAAAGGTAAGAGGTTTTTAAGCTGAAGTAATTCCTTCTGTTTGCACCATACAGTGATTGAAAACAGAGCTGCCAAGCGCTTGGATCTCGGGAAAGTATTTTCAGACATAAATGTTGTTGCTCATATGCCCATGTGTTCTGTTCACACACAGGATTGTGTCCTGTTCCATGTTGGATCCTCCATACAGCAGCAGGGAGAGAAAGGATGAAAGGAGGAAGGAAAAATCCTTGATGCAAACAGAAGCATTTCAGTGTAAAACACACCTTTATATGAGAAAGAGGCATATATTTCTTTTTTCCTATCTATTTTTTCTTTCCGTTTTTGTAGTCTGTTCAGCTGCTGGTATTCTGGAATGATGCTGTATTGAAATAAGCTCTTGGACTAAGCCAGAAGCAGCACTGCAAGTCAACTACTCTTCCCCCTAACGCAGCTTTCACTTCAGAACTTACAGAAAAGGTGCTGGGTGGTGGAACGAGAGGGAGAGAAACATCATGTCTCTGGGGAATTTTTGAATACAAAAATGGTGCAGAAATGTTTTACACTGTGCACTTTTTCTATTAATGAGTCATGAAACCATTTTACTACATAGAGCCTACATTTCAACTGTTACAGGGATTTTCCTGAAACTTTTTTGATCTTGCATCTCAGTTTCAAACTGTCTGGTTTCTGCATGAGGATGGTATGTGAAATCCATCATATATTGGGAATGTGGGGGGCAAATACCCCCACAAGTTCCAAATAGGAACATGAGATGATGGTGGAGAACCACTTTGGTTCCACAGCAAAGAAACTGAGGGTCAGAATTGTCATTTTCAGCACAACATATATAATTGTCAACATAATTGATGAAATCTTCAGGCATAAGATGTTTGTGGAGGAGTGGAACGGTAAACTAGGCACCATGGTGATGCTCTACAAGATGCTTCCTGAGTTAAGGTGTGTACAACAGGAGGTTCTCGCTGCACAGGTGTCACTCAAGGTCAGATTTCTCTATGGAGAGCTCCTGGTTTGGGACAGCAGTCCATCAGACTGGTGGATTCTCTTCTCCAGCTGTGCCTCTTGGATCCTGCCAAGTGCATTTCTGCTTGGAACCTCCAGAGCTTTTGAGTTCCAGGCTTAGAAGCTGAAGCAGCTGCATCCTCCCACCTCTACTGTTGAGTAGGCAAGAGGATTTTCTGTGTGTTCATAGTTACAGACTTTTGGGTCAGAAGGTATTCCCATTCAGCTCCATGAAATTAGAGATTTTCTTTCCTTAGGTGATTCTCACTCTTGCTTTCCAACAAGTTTCCAACAACATGATGGAGGGACATGGGGCTGCCTGCTCAGCTACCTGAATTACTGGGTATTTGTGTCACCTTCCATGCAGGTTCAGTCTGCTGCCTGCTTGGCATCGTGTCTGTCTCTTCCAGTGGATTCCTTTGGCAGCAGATGATGTTTCTTCAGTCCTTGTGAGTCCCTTGAACCATTTTCTCCATGTCAGAGAAGTTCTTTAATGGGAACTTGCCACGATAAGCCTTAGAATCGCAAGGATTTGAGTTCAGTATTTTGGTGCTCTCAGTGTTCATGGAATCACAGAATGGTTTGGGTTGGAAGGGACCTAAAAGACCATCTAATTCCAATCCCTCTGCCATGGGCAGTGACACCTTCCACTAGACCTGGTTGCTCCAAGCCACATCCAGTGTGACGACTTCTCTGGGCAACCTATGCCTGAGCACCACCACCCTCACAGCTAAGAAGGATTCACGTGCTGCTGCACCAGGAGGGTTTTCCTCGGGCTCTGCTTTGCAAAGCAGTTGATGTGTCAAGCCCTGCACATCTCTGGCTGATTCCAGTCTGTAGAGTCCAGCACTGACACTTGGAGCAGCAGAACCTGGGATGAACTGCTTGGGAAGGGATGTCCAAGCCCTCTGTGAGGGATCTGGCTGGGGTACAGTTTTCCAAGTGCTTGGCAGTGCAGAGCATGGAATGTAAGGCATGTCTTTTGACTTCGTTTCTCCAAATAGAATTCCTTTTTGTACCACTATAAAATTACTGCATATGGGGGCGTTAACAGAAAACCCAGTGGGATTTATTTATAATTAATGATTTTACTTGGAAAATACTCAAATCCCAAAACAGAGGAGCAGCTGCACGTAAGCACAGGTGAGTTAGTTGGTCTGTTAACAGCCTCCAGAGGACCACAGAGGGATTTTCTCCATTGGATTTTCTCCATTAGATTTTGCCATTATTTCATTTTCAGTCTTGCCTGTCCTTACTGTGGAGCAGACTGGAAGGAGAATGACTTGATGGTCCCGCAAATAGTTCTTCCTTACTGGAAGTGCCATGGGGTGATGGCATGGCCTCTTGAAAGGTGCCAGAATCCTCATAGATCAAAACCACCTCAGAGATCACATCTAGGAAAACGTAAATTTTCTCAGGATATTGATGCAAGTCATCACCGAGTTCCAGCCTTTCAAGTAACTTGTTTTATGTAAAGATTCTCCACTACGTTTCCAGTGTGAGAACTGAAATCACAACTGAAGCGTTTGAAAAAAAAACAGAGAAAAGACCTTCAGCGCAAGTAAATTTTCAGATCTCACTATGCAAATCAAAATTCCAGTCGGAGAAGCTTGGAGTGAAACAATGGTGTCAAAAAAAAAAAAAAAAATCCCCACTTTTTAGTTGAGATGAGCCTGGAAATTTGAAGATGCTCCTGAATAATTCATAAAGCAGCCTTCCCACGGAGGAGCGGCAGGACCGGAGCGTGGCTACGTTTGTTGCCGTGTTGAGATGTTTTCTGGCAGTGGGGGATTTTTTTCTTATGGGGCTCTTGCTCATAATGGAGCTGTTGCTTAGCTTTTAATGTCCCGAATGTAAACAGATCTGAGGAAGCAGATCGTTAAAAACGTTTAGAAAGGGGCGAGTGAAAAAGCGAAGTGCTTGCGCGCCGCGTTCCAAGCAAAGCCTATAAATCACCGGCGTCGGAATTAGGCTGCCAGCCCAGAAATGGCATTGGGAGGAAGAATCAAAAGGTGGATTTTTTTTTTTTTTTAAATAGCAAAAGAGCGGAGGGAAGAACCCAAGAGTCTTGAGAACCTGTCCTGTGCCCTGTTTCCAGGTTTTAATGCTCTGCTTTGGCAAATCCAAAACGTGAATCCAATGTGGTTTTCGGTGTTTTGGCTCCACAGTCTCTGGGACCAGCTGACTTTGCTGCCTGGTGCTCCTGCGTTCACGAGGGCTGGGAATGCTTCAGTCCACACAGAGGTTTTTATGCGTAGGAGTAACTCAGAAAAAAAATAAAAACCCCCACAGTTTTCATTTGGATTTGAATCTGCAAAGCTGTTTTCTACACTAAGTTTGGGTTTGCAACGTTTGAGCCTTCAAGAGTCGCTCTGATAACCCATCGTTATCTCCTGGGAGCAAAGCCGGGGATCCTTCAGGGTGTGTAGGGAGGGTGGGAAGTGCCAACTCCTGGAAGGTGCTGGTGCAAGGGGATAGGTGGGTGCTCTTGGCTCCCCTCTCCCTTCCCCAGCCAGTCCACCAGATGTGAGATGCTGCCTTTGGCCCAGGAAGCAACGGGAGCTGCCTGGTTTGCTTCGTCGGGAGAGGCCGTGGGTGGAGAGGAGCTGGCAGGGATCCCAGGAGCCGTTGGGAAGAGGCTGCTCGCGGGGGAGGGTGAACTCGCCACCCACTTCGGATGAAATCATGGAGTAAAGGCTGGTGAGGAGAAGATCTTAAAAAAAAAAAGTGGGGGGACGGGAGAGAAAGGGTGCTGGACCAGCGAGGAGGGCAGTTCCTGTGCTGGTGGGTTCAAGGAGGATCTGGTTCTCAAGGGAGTCACTTGAAATAGGGACAGAGCTGGTGTAAGGGGAGGGATTTGTCACAGGAGGGTTTGCTCCAGCAGTTAGAAAAGAACTTCGATACGTGACCCGTGCGATGAAAATTCATTAATGTGTGTGTGAATGGAGGAGTGAGGCTCCCAGGTAGGTTGCTCCTTCCGCAGCCCAACCTCTGTCCAAGCCGGGACCAAGGAAGGTGCTTTCCTGGAGCAAGGAGAAAGAGGGCCACTCATCTGGAGCTGACTGGTTTAAAACAGCTGGCTGCTGGCAACAAGAGTTTACAGTCATGGAATCAGCTGGGTTGGAAGAGTCCTCCGAGATCATCAAGTTCAACCCTTGATCCAATCCCCTTGTGATGACCAGACCATGACACTGAGTGCCACATCCAGTCACAATGCCAGTTCCCTCACCCAACAAGTGGGTTACGCTGCTGTCCCAGCTGGATGGGCACATTGTCTCATCCATAGTGTGGAAATCAACGTGAAAAGACTCCAGTGTGGCTTCCAGTTACACTCTGAACATCACCCCGTGTGAACTCTCTGGATTTTTTTCCCCTGCATATTTATCTGATTAATGATAAATTACACCACTCATGAGAGTAGCTGCTTAAATCCAGCGAGAAGACCTTCAGTGTCCATGTTTTCCACCTGGCTTTCTTTCCAAGCTGCCTCACTGCAGCTCATCCCACATCATTTCTGGAGAGCTCACGCAGGAGAGGAGCCAGCTGAGGGAGCGGACATGGCACCGGCACACGGCAGCGTGAGGTTTGGTCCAGCACACCCTCTGAAGGCAGCCTGGATCTTCTGGTGGGGTTTGTTGGCTCTTTTTTGCTCTTGGGAACACAGTTCAGAACAAAACTGTCGTGGCCTGACTTCGAGGAATGGCGTTCCCTGCGCTTCCCTGTCAGCTCCAGCGAGCGGGAAGCGACATGTAGGAGTGCAGAGTTGTAATCCTTTCAGGGAAGATACAGCCAAAAAAGAAGAGAAAGGGGGGAAAAAAAGGAAAAACAAAAACAAACAAACAAAAAAAAGAAAACAAAATAAAACAAAATTAAAAAAAACACATTTCCCCAGCTCATTTTCATTTCCCAGAAAACCAGATGGATGAATCATTACAACAGCGGCTATGACAAGGGACCAGACAACAGACTGAGCCCAAAGCCCAGCCCAGTCGAGGGAAAATGAAAAAAACCTTTTTTCATTTTTTACCAACCCTCCCTCCTACATGTGTTTAAAGGAGCAGGACTCCAGAATTAGGGCATGTGGATTTTAACCTCCCTCCTGCACTGCAGCAAGGGCAGCAGTTGCAGAGACCACAGTGTAACTAATCCAGTGGTGCATCAGCAGGGAGGTGACGTGATGGTGTGGTTGATGATGATCACCAAAATAGTCACAGAATGGTTTGGGTTAGACGAGGCCTTAAAGATCCTGTAGTTCCAACCCACCTGCCATAGGCAGGGACACCTTCCACTAGGCCAGGTTGTTTCAAGCCCTGTCCACTCTGGCCTTGAACACTTTCAGGTATGGGGCATCCACAGCTTTTCTGGGCAACCTGTGCTGCTGCTTCACATCCCTCACAGGGAAGAATTTCTTCTGATACATAGTCTGACCCCACCCTCTTATAGTTTGAAGCCATTCCCCTGTTCTCCTAGCACTCCATTCCCTTGCCCAAAGGCCCTCTGCAGCTCTCTTGGAGCTCCTTTAGTGGTGGAATGGGCACCAAGGTCTTCTGGAATCTTCTCTTTCCCAGGCTGAACAGCCATAACTCTCAACCTGTTCACAGCAAAGATGCTCCAACCCTTAAAGCATCTCTGAGGCCTCCTCTGGACTTGCTACAACATATCCACGTTCTTCTCATGGTGGGGACCCCAGGGCTGGATGCAGCACTGCAGGTGAGGTCTCACCAGGGCAGGGTAGTGCGGCAGAATCACCTCCCTTGATCTGCTGTCCACATTTATTTTGACTCAGCCCAGGACACAGTTGGTTTCTGGGCCGCCAGTGCCCATTGCTGGGTCATCTGCAGCCTCTAATCCACCAACACCCCCAAGCCCTTCTCCCCAGAACTGCTCTCCATCCATTCTCCACCCAGCCTGTGCTTGGAGTTGCCTGAGCTCCTTGGAGCAGAGTGAACAGCTGTGCTCTTAATACAGTGGAGCAGCTCCATGCATAAAACTCATCAAAATGACCCCACAAGGGACAAAGTTGAGAAGGCCTTTCAGAGTTAGGAGACAGCTGCCTTCAGTCTGCCCATGGAACCCCTGTGGTCCATCCTCAATTACACAACCGGGAGTGTCCCAGGGAATGCTGCCCCACTCCCTGCTCACAGTGGTGGAACTCACTTGCTGAAAAGCCACACGGGGTTGGTTTTTTTTATTCTTTGTCCTCATCTCTGCAGCATCCAAGTGCTTCTTGCTGAAGCAGTTGCTGTGATGACATCGGGTTTTTTTCTTGGGGAGGCTCTATTGTGGTTTCTGCTTTGCAAACAACTGGAGCGCAGAGAAACGAAGGTCAAGGAATCTATTAATTTTGGGTGCCCAGTTTGAAGTAGCCCGTGCAAGATACTCAGGACTCTGTGTCCAAAGCACAGATTCCTCTCATGCCTTTCTTTGTTTTCCTCCAGGCCCCTGCTTCGTTCCTTGCCTTCTTCCAACTTCTGCCTCTTGGGCACTCTAATTACAGTTTTTAAATTCAGATGCTGCTCTTCGCTTTCGAGTGTTTTGATCGCTGGCTGAAAAGCTGTAGCTGAGCTCCACTCTGCAATAAATGTTCCCTTCCTCTGCAAGGTAAACAAGGTCACTGCAGGTAAAAAGCCACAGGGCTGGGAGGAAATAACAGGACATTCAACCGAGGCACTCGGGAGCGATGTGGAGGTCTCTTCACCTCTCCTGCCCTCCGTGACTTCCATGGAACCCATCACAGAGCAAGGACAGCACAAAGGAACTGCATCTCTAAGAGAAAAACCTGGGGTTTACCTCAGGTGCTCAAGGCTTGGGCCCATCATTGCTTTGGCAGAGGCAGCTCTGGGAGAATTGGTTTTTAGGGAAGCGGGGAGCAGACCCACGGGAGACCAGAGAGAAGCCAGCGGTGCCGAACGCGTGGTCTGTTGTCTTGGGAAGAGCTTGTGCTTGTGGGACTTGGTGAAATGCCAGGAAAACCCTGAGGGTGAGGCTGCAGCGCTCCTCGTGAGATGTTCCAGCCCCTGGAGCCCTCGGGACCAACAGTGCTGAACACTCTGTGCTCCCGGCACCCCCCAGGCACCGCCGCCTCCACCTGCACAGGGCACACGTGTCCTGGGCTCCCTCCAGGCAGGAGCCCCCAAGAATATCCACTTATCATCTCTGCCTGCGGAGTCCTCCAGCCAGGTGGGATTTGGGTGACTCCATCCTGTGTTGGCCACTGGCTGGTGAAGGTGCAAAGGATCTGTCCCAAGTGATCAGGACAGGAACTGAGAATGTGATCCCAATACTGAGCTGAGCCCTCAGAAGGCCCCTAGGGTGTGGGTTTGAGTAGGAAGGAACTGAGAAGGACTTGGTGGGCAGGAGGGATGGTAATTAACCACGGAGCAACGCCTGGATGGCTCCAAAGGGGGCCTAAGATTCATCTGTCCGGGCATTTCCCGCTGCCATAGGGGATTCTGGAGCTCTGCATCACTGTTGCTGTTGGAAACACCATTATTTCATAAGCAGGAGAGCTCAGGGCTGCAGAGACAGCACGAAAGCAGCTTGAGGACACTCAGAAGCAGGAAAATCAGTTATTTTTGATTTAACTTGCATAGGAATGTTGAGTCCATCTCAGGTTCTAGCCTCCCACTCTGAGCAGAACTGCAGCCAGGCTGGCAGCCCAGGTCTAGCCAAGTCCTAAATCCCCTAAGTATGGGGGGGGTCCTTCCATCCAAAATGAGCTTCCCAGCCCCTGTTTGCCACTCCTGCCCCTGGTCACAGTCCGGCACAAGAGAGAGGAGTTTTGTTGTGTCCCTACAACCACCTTTCACACCCTTGTTGCCAGCCCTTAGCTCACCGTCAACTCTTCGGGGCTGTGCAGGACTTTCTCCCCACTATTTGCACAGTTTGCTCATAGTGAAAGCACAGAAACCAACCTCCAAACCCCACTCTGCTCCCCCCACCCCAGACCAGCACGGCTGCCAGAGCATCCATGGGCACACCTGCAGGGGATGAGTCAGCCACCACCAGCATCTCCCACGGGACTCAGCCCTGGCTCCCATGCTGCTGGCTTTCTGTGCATGTGGAGGGGTCCAGACAGCAACTTCCACCTCCCTCCAGACCAGACACCTCCAGACTGCAGAACTGGGGACACATGAAACCCTGGAGGGGGCAACTAGCCTGAGTTCCCTGGTAGACCCAGCTCTACCCAGAAGAGAAAGTGCAGGGCATCACATCCTGCCCATCCTGGATCAGAAGGGGGTGGGGGGGGGGCCACCAGGGCTGGGCGAGGAGAAGGAGTTGGACACATGACTCATGTTTTCCTTGTTAGAAACCATCCTGTATCCTAATTCATGAAGCTGTAAATCAACAGGAATAACTTCAGTGTCATCACCATCAACACCAGGACAAATTGCTGTCTGGGAGGAGAAATAACAGAGTGTCTTGGTGGTCCTTAATCGTCCCTTTTCTCTGTGCTTCGTGCTGGTGATGTAATTAGTGCCCCTTTTTTTTTTCACTTTTAGTTTCACAATGAATATGAACAAGGCGAGCCCAGATGCAAATAGGAACAGAGACCCCAGGGGAGGCTCCGACCGCCACACACTGAGTCACCTCCAGCCCCCGGGAGCCCCGAGCAGGGCCAGGAGGGGACGGAAGGGTGACAAGGCAAAGCTGCCTACTTAAAGCGAAATTAACTCGGTTTCTCCGTGTGGTAAGGAGAGGAAAATAAAAGTTAATGCTGCGACCTAGTGGGAAAAAATCAGCTGTGCAGGTACGCGGGCAGAGCTAATGCAGGCGCTGGGAAAAGAGGAAGGTTGTGGAATAACAGCCTGGTGGAGGCTGGACCGCAGCGAGCCGTGGTGGTGCTGCTTATTCTTGCAGGATTCCAACCCTGAGAGCACGTTCTGTAACAAATTCAGGTTTCTAGAAAGTGCTTGGCTTATCCCTAAATGATCTGGGGCTTGGAAGGAGATGGTCTTGAAGGTCCCTTCCAATCCAAACCATTCTCTGATGCTTATTTCTCTGTCCTCATGGAAAGGCTGTAAACATCCCCGTGGCATATGTTAAAGCTGACACAGCACCAGGTCTGCTGCCAGCACTGTCCTCCTGGGACTGGATCTGTGCTCCCAGCTATTTCAGCCAGCCCCACAAGGAACTGGAGCAGAGCCTGTTTGTTGGGCAAAAGTAGGGGGGAAAAGTCACTGGCAAGGGTGAGATGAATTTCCTGGTGCCTGCAGCTGTGTAAACCTGAGCTTGGCACGGTCTGAGACTATATCCAAGGCTGGAACACCTGGACCCAGCAAGTGGAAAATCCCTAAAACACAGGGTTTGGGTCAACAATCACCCAAGTGGGAAACGTGAACACCACCTGGGTATGGGCTACCATGAGTGAGTGCCAGCCGGGGCAGGAGGAGCATGTGGGCAGAGGCACAGGGTTGCTGTGCTAATGCTGGGGGTCCACACTGCAAAAAGGGGGCTGGAAAATGGGAAGGATTTCAAAGGAGAGCCCTGGGAGTGAGGAAATGTTGGGGGAAAAAAATTTTCAGACGGGTAAAGCTGAGCTCAATGTGTTACCCAGGAGAGGAGGGTCAGTCCCTGCCCATCACCACCTGCCATGCTCAAGGCACCCCAATCCTTTGTTCTTTTGCTGGGTGGCCTGGAGAGCACCCAGTAACTAAACCCCTCTGCTGAGACCCTGCAGGAGTTTGTACATCCAGAGGGGGTTTGACCCAAGGGAAAGATCAGGGGAAGTTCCCTGGCACTGCCTGGGGCACAAGCCTTGTGCCACAGAACTGAGGCGCCTCTGGGATGAAATAACAGCTGAGCTGGGGTTTTACAGACCCACATTTTGGCTTGAGATGCTGCAGTTGGCACTAGCCTAAATCCTCCCTCCACATCTCCGTGGCTTCACAGACAGCAGCTCCTGTGGATCCAGTGGGGACCTGAGCCCAGTGGTCAAAGCCACCCTGGCACCCAGGGCACCTTTTGCACGTGGCATCAGCTCAATTAAATCACAGCTACTGACATTTAGTCCTTCTGAACACGGAGGAGTCGAGGGATGGGCTGGATCCTGCTGCCTTGTGTTATCAGCCTGGATCGGGGAATGGGTGGCAGCCCTCAAACCTGGAGGCACCCAGGGTCATCTTACCCTGGCTGGGACATCTCACCCTGCTCACCCCACATGTCCTGCCTCTAGATTTTTGCTGTGCTAGACCTCCCCCCCACACTGCTGCTGCTCTTCAGCTTGGGGTTGTCACCAGTGGGACACAACTTGGATCATGCAAAATAGCCAAGCATTGGACAGAGAAGGAAGCAGGGAAAGAGGATGGAGGAGTATGGTCAGGAGGAGCAGCAGGAAGAAAATGAGGAGGAGGAGAGACGTGGCTCTGGGAAAGCAGAGAAGAACACACCAGCTCGAGGCAGCTGCGAGGAGCCCGACAGCTGGAAGCCAAAAATAACCCTCAATGGTGAATCAATTTGCTCTGAGGAACGGGTGAGTCGGGGGAAGCAGCAACAAGGGGGGAGAGGATGAGGCAGGAAAATCCACAGAGCAATGAGTCACCTCCCCAAAAAGCCCCTTTTCCCGAAACATGAGGGCAGTCATGAAGAAGAAAAGTGAACAGAGAATTAAGAGACAAAGGGAAGCTGACCCCTGATGAATAAAAATGCAGGAGTGGCCAACCAAAAGGCAGGGGGTCAGTTGGTAGGTGGATAAATCACTAGTGGAAATGTCATGATTGTGAGAGACACCTGGAGCAACAACGCATGAACCTGTCCACCAAGCAAAGGTGCTGCAGGGCTGCCATGGGGACGTGGAGCATCTGGAGATGCTCCCTCTGGATTTGGGTGCCAGTTCCCCAGTGATGGGAGGACAAGGAGTTTCAGACAGGGAAGGTGGGCTGCAAATGCTGAGCTGGGCAGAGGAGATGATGTTGAGCACTGCCATCCATGGGTGGTGCATCCCATGGACCAGGATGCAAAGCTCCCCGAGCTCCAAAACACATTTTGGGGGCATGGGATGAGACGTGCTTGGAGCATTTACAGGCAACACACATTGGGATCACTGTTTGGATCGTGGAACAACCTTGAGGATGGATAAAACGTAAGAGTACATTCAAAGGTCTTTGAGGAGCAGTCTGACTGTTAGAGCTGTGAATATACAGTCAACAGTGGTGAGGAGAACCTAGAAAAATTGTGGAGAGAACCAGATTTCTTGAGGAAAGTTCTCTGTGCACAGATTTGGGAATAATAAACTCTTTAGAGAGACGCTGCAGAGGTTTCATCTTGTGGAAAGCACAGACTTGTTATTAAGCCATGGCTGCTTTTGGCCACTGTAGGAGCAACCCTGTGTAGAAGAGCCAAAAGAGCAATGAACCATGACTTGGAAATGAGTTTTGGGTGTTTATCAAAAGAGGGAATTTGGGAATGGTTTTTTCCAGCTGAATGCACCAGCTACTAGACTGGACTCCAGCTCTGTCCCTCCTTCATCCTCACCCAGGTCCTCCTGGCTGCTCTGTGATGCTGCTTTAGGAAAAGGACGATGGGCATGAATGGTTGCAGGGCTTTGGAGGTGGCTCGTGTGCGTGTGGGAAGGGGACACCCCTCCCACCAACTGCCCCCACCTCGTGCAGCTCCTCTCCAAACCAGCAGTTCCCGCTTCACCCTCCAGAGGGACAGGAGCATCCTGGAGGAGAGGCTGTCCGTGAGCAGGCACAGGCAGAGGGCACGGGCAGAGAAATGCAGATTATTCGTGTGGATGCAGAGTCTTTCATGTCCACCTTTACACAGCTCAGTGGGGTTGGAGATGCTCCCACCCGTGGGGCTTGCAGGGAGTGCTCCAAGCCCAAGAGCCACGTCTCTACAGGCCAAAGGGAAGCGCAGGGTGCAGGAGCTGTTCCCCAACCTTCCCTTCTGCTGATGTGAGGCCACCTTGTCACTAGAGGGAAGCAGAACCACGTGCACCGGGCTGGCTTGGCACTGTTGGCATCACCAGAGCTGCTGTGGCCCGGCAGCGTTGGGAACAGTGAGCAGAGGAACCCACCCAGAGCAACTCTGAGCTGGAGAAAGGGGTCACCTTCCTCACCTTGGTCTGGGCAGAACTCCAGCGAAGGGTGATGGGTGAAAACCACAGCAAAAGGGAGCAGCTGAAGTGATGCTGGGCCACATCAACCATCGTTACTCTCCAGGGGCACGTCTGGGTGGTGTGTCCCCTCTCTGCAGTGCCTCTCCCTGCTGAGGAGCTGACGCTGGGGACTGAAGTGAGGTTCAAGGTCACCCCATAGTGGGGGATCACGGCCAGGAGGGCTGGCTGGGCACTTGGAGCACTGTTGTCTCAGCCAAGAAGATGGCACTGCTCTCGGGGACAGTGGGGACAGCTCGTCACTGGCACCACCCTGCCTGGAGCAGAGCTCGTCACTGCCACTACCCTCCTGAGGTGGGTGAACTGGAGGCGCTGGGGGATGAGTGCAAGGGTAGGGGAGGAGGTGGCAGGGAGGGGACAGGTCCCAGACTGCCCTTGCAGGGATGCCCACGGGGTCTGTGCCCGGCGTTGGCGGTGCTGCCGGTCTGTGCACGCCGGGGAATGTGCAGGACATGCTCGTGGAAACCACACCACCCACGGAGGAGGCTGCTCTCCAAACCGGCTGCTCTGGGACCCGCAGATTTCCTTCTTTATGAAGATGAGCAGCTGAAATAGTCATTTCCCCCTTCATCCCTGGAGATAAGGAAGATTCCCCGTCTCGTATGCTGGGCTTGGCTCCACTTACACCCTGAGCCCTCCCGTGGGGCTGCCGTGGCCACAGCCCACCTCCAGCCCATCCACACCTCTGGGGGAAACATCCCCCAAGCATTTGTCAGAGGCAGATCAGGATGATTTCCCATCACCATTTGGAAATAAATGCATCCTGGAAATTTCTTCTGTTCCCTACTGCTCCTGAGAGATTTCTGCTCCTGAGGGATTTCTGCTCCTGAGGGATTTCTGCTCCTGAGGAGTTTCTGCTCCTGAGGGGTTTCTGACACCGAGTCAACCTCTTCACCAGCAGCTGCCAGGAGTTTAGTTCAGTAACAAATCCTGCTTCCAGAGCTCTGCCCATGTCAGTACAAGCCTCAATCATTGTGGTTCTCCCAGTGCAGGTCGTGGGGCTGGGAAATGCCAGGACTTGCTGCTTTGGCCAGCACGAGGTTTTATCTCTCTGCCAACCTGGCAGAACAGAGGTGGACTTGCTGATTTTCTCAATGCCATCTGTCCCACAGAGAAATCTCAGGGCCTTTTGGTAACTCAACCAATTTTCTAGTTATGGAAAATTACACTGATCATGGAGACAGGGCAGAAGGGTTTATGTGGTGCCTCTGGGTTTCTGTGGGGAGATGGCACATCACACAAGCTGACAATATCAGCTTAGGTGATCAGAAATGATGTTTCTCAGATAGTAGAACGAGCCTTCCTCTGGTCCCTTTGCCCAGGGCTGTGTAACCCATGGGCTGGGTGCAGCTGTGGGTGCAACTTAAGGGCATCTCCATGGGGAGCCACCACCAAGATCATCCCCATGCACCATCCCCGTGCTACCAGGTTAAATACTTGATGGAAACCTTACAACAACAGAATTAATTTTTTTAATTAATTAATTCTGCCGTGCTGTGAAATCATGGAGGCACAGAATGATTGGGAGAGACCTTAACGTTCCAGTCAGTTCCAACTAGCTCCAAGCCCCCTGCCATGGGCAGGGACACCTTTCACTAGACCAGATTGCCCCTAAACAATTGTGGTTTGGGGGGTTTGTATGTCCAGATGTTTTTGTTGCTGGTTAGTGTCAGAGTTAGTGTTTGCTCAGCTCATTATTAGGTGCAGGGAAAGAAGTGGAGCTGTTCAGTGCTGGATTTTTGTTGTTGTTGGGCTGAAAGTGGTGATGTCACAGGTGGAGAGAGCTGGGAAACAGCCCAGGCACTTTTAGCCCAAGGTGATAAATTCACACTCAGACTTTCTGGTGGCACTTTCAAGCGTGAGGCCAAAGTAGACACAGTTGGGAGAGCAGCTAAGCATGGAGGGGAAGGATTATCACCAAGATAAAGGAGGTGCTGACAGGTTTGTAGTACCTAAAACATCATTACAACGTGGAAATATCTGCTATCAAGTGCTATTTTGGAAACAGGAGATAAAATATTAGCTGGTGTTAGATCTTGAGCTGAACAGCTAAAAGGTGCTGCCAGTGGCAATAATTTGGGTGAGGAAGGAGAGACATGGAGGCAAAATGACTCACCCAGGAGGACAGAGAAGAGGCAGAAAAATGACTGCTGAATAAAATAGTGTTGTGTTTTGTTTCTGAGAGGTCCCTGGAAATCTGGGGGGAATTATTGGCCACTGGAGCAGCAGCAGGCCAGATGACAGGCACCAAAAAGGACGTGATACCACAATGAGCCAACGGCAACGGCGACATGAAGAACAAGAACTGCTAATGAATGCCTTGTTTTTGAAAGGAACTTTCTTTTCTCCCCATCAGTGAGAACTTCCTGCAGCAAAAACAAGTGCAGCTGCTTTCTTCTTTTTTTTTTTTTCTTCCTTTTTTTTTCCTTCCTTTTTTTATTTTTCTTCTTTCTTTTTGTTTTCTCTCAGATTTGCTCTTCAACAACGAGTTGGTACAAGACTGGTTCTGTGGCACTCCACGTACTGACAAACTCCTGCGCCAAGGGCTGCTTCAGCCAGGCCCAAGGCACCAGCTAAACCAAAGCCCTGAAGTCTAACTCAGGGCTTGGAAAGGCCAGTTTGGTGCTTATGGTTCCTCCCAAATCTCCAAGTCCCACACTGTGGAAATCAATGCTGGGGAATGCCATGACTACAGATACCTCCAGCACCCCAGCTGGCTTCATGTCCCCCTGTGGCTGGAGCTCTCAGTAAAGGTTAAACCAACCTGTAACTGGACCTAGAAGCCAGGAAGACCCACTTATCCACTGGCCATATCACTGGCCACCTATTCCTACCAAGGCTGTGGAGCACAGATCTGGACAGCAGAGTTGGGACGGACAACTTTTCCACTGGCTTGAGGTCAGGCTGGGGACAGAGCTCAGCATTTGGATGATAACATGCCCTCTGCACCCACAAGCTGTGCCCTGGGACTTCTCCTGTCCTTTTGTGGTGCTTCTGGAGCTGGTTCCTTGTGACATCACACCCGGAACGATGAACCATCTGGAGGTAGTTCATCAAGGGGTTGGATCAGATGGCCAACCTCAACCATTCTATGATTTTAAGAGTCTCAGGTTTACTTATTGTCCCCTTCATGCCTGACATTGACTTGTTGGGTTTGCCACTCATCTGCTGCAGTAACTCATCTTGTTTTTTTGACTCTTCTCTCTTTTTTTTTTTAAATTTTATTTTTAATGAGTTTTCTGGTCTCACATGAGCAGCAGAACTGATCCATCTCCACATGTTGAGCTCCTCAGTTTTGTTTCATTGCTGGGACCTCAGCCTACTCAGCAGCTCTGAATTGAAGGGGACACACTTTAATCCAAGCTATGAAGTGTAAATGAAGTTGGTTCCACGGGCAGCTGTAAGAGCTGGATTCAGGAATGGGGTTTTCTTGTCTTCTGCTCTTTGTCAGGACATCTAGATCTTGTTCCTACCTGTCTCCTGTTAGCCAGGGCTGATCAGGAGGATCTTGCAAGGGTAAGATCTCATCAATGCATGTGAATATCTCAGAGTCAGGTGTCAAGAGGATGGTACAGAATTCCTCTCAGTGGTGCCCAGCAACAGGATGAGGAGCAATGGCCATAAACTAAAACATAAGAAGTTCCACCTCAGCCTGAGGAAGAACTTTCCCTTGAGGGTGTCACAGCACTGAAACAGGCTGCTCAGGTTGGTCCTGGAGTCTCCCCCTCTGGAGACATTCAAAACCCAACTGTGTAACCCAATTTTGGCAGGGGGGTTGGACTGGATGGTCTCCAGAGGCCCCTTCCAACCCTAATGATTCTGTGATCCTGTATGAAAATACGAAAATTCAACCAGGACTGTGCTGGTGGACCTATTGCTAAGTATCTCCACTGGGACTCCAGGTCTGCTCAGATACCACTTTACCCTGAGGAGAAGAGTGAGGAAAATGAGTCCAGTGGGTGATTTTTTGAGTGAAGAGCTGCAGTGGATGCTCTTCCATGGCCAAGTGCTGCTGTGTGTTGGTAACAGTCCTTTGGATGTGAAGACACACCACGTTGCCAGACAGAAACCCACAGATGTGTTGTAGACATGATTGCCATGGGTGATCATGGACACCCAGCCCTGGCCCCAGCACCCCCAGCCATCCCTGGGTGCCTCCAGAGACCACTGTGGGGTGCAGAGCATGCAGTGCTGAGCAGCTGCAGCCTGCCTGGGACAAAACTCCATCCAGCCCTTCTTCTCTGCCACGTCCTCATAAAGGAAGCAAAAGGTATTTCTGGCCAGAGAGGTGTGTGGTGGTTTTCACCCGGTGTCCCCCCAAACCTCCAGGCCCCCCCCTTCCCCAGAGGGAAAGGAAAAAGAGAAAAGGCAAAAAAAGAAGATGGGAGATAAAGGCAAAGCAAACTCAGAGGGGCTAAATACTTACATTTGTACCTAACAAGAACAAAAAGTACTAAAACTAAAAAGTAAGAAATAAATCAGTCCCAGGAACACCCCTCTCCTCCCATCCCTCCTTTTTTTCCAGCAGTTCCAGGGAGCAGGGAATGGGAGGTTTGCAGGTGGGTGTTGTTGCTGCCATTGCTCTTGTCCTGTGGGTCACTCCATGGGGGGCAGTCGGGTCTCTNCTCGCTCCATCCTGGGCCTCCCCCAGGGCAACAGCTCCTTCTGCATCCACCTGCTCCTCCAGGGGCTGCAGGGGGGTCTGTGCCCCCCGAGGGATCTCCAGGGGCTGCAGAGGCGAGGGGAATAACTTTCAGTCCTTTCCCCCCTGCTCCAACGTGGGGTCCCTTCTTCTCCTCCTCCTGCTCCAACCGTGGTCTCTGTGTTGTTATCTCATGGCTGGAATTTTCCAACTGCCCCACATTCCTGAATTTTTAACTCTGTGTTCCCAGAGCTGTGACTCTGATTCTTAATTGGCTCAATTCTGTCCACCAGCAGGAGGTCCCTCCTGGCCCTGGCTGTCCTTGGCTTCACAGGGCAGGGGAAGCTTCTGGCAGCTTCCAACAGAGACCACCCTGGTAGCCCCCCCTGCTACTAAACTTCAGCTACAGAAACCCATGACAAGGTGTTTGGAGGGGAGATGTCTCTTTGGGATTTGTCAGTGGGCCCAGCTGGGGAGTTGCTGTAGATGTTGAGTGGGTTTGCCCATCACTGACACTGCTGCAGGAGAAAGCTGCTTCCAGGGAGTGATGAAAAACAACACCCAGCACGCCAGGTGTGCTGCAGGGTTAATGCTTGCCTGCCAGTTCTTCTCCCACCTCCAGGAATTCCAGCTTTCGATCTGCTCCCCCTGGATCTCCCCTCAGTGTCTGCAGGGCTTCACCTGCCCCACACTCCCATAAAATTGAGCACTGCTCCTTTCTCCCTGTGGTGGCATCTCCTCAAAGGGACAGAACTGCACAGAGGTGGCTTCCAAGAGTGAGCAGGGACTTGAAGCAGCCTGACCAAGGTTCTCAGCCCCCACCAAGCAGGGCTCTGCCTTGTTGGAGCTGGCCGGGCACGGTGCCCATGAGCTGCCCTGGCCAGATCTGAACCCCAAGCCGAGGCAGTGTGCTGCTCCCTTCGCCCAGCTGCACTGGGGCATCTTTATGAAAGGAGAAGTTGTTCTTTAGAACTCAGGGGTCAGAAATGCTTGTCTGACCTTCTCAACTTCTGCTTTTCACTATTGCATGGTCAGCATCTGTGCTGGTGACCCCACATGCTCCCAGTTCAGCACGCTTCCCATGCATGACTCAAGCTCTTTCCAGCTCAGAAAACCCAGGAGGGAAAATCTCCCTCTACTTCCCATCCATGGCCAGTCTTTGCCCTTGGGAGCTGTGCTGGCCACCGAATATCAACAGGAGTTCAAGTATTCTGACTCAGAACCCTTCTGAGGTGATGCTGCAGGGGCAGTGGGTTTGACCAATACCATCAGTCTGAAGTCACCCTCTTCCCCCCGTGCACAAGGGAGGCTGCTGAGCCCCCCAAGCTGGCACAGACCTGTGTCCCAAGGCTGAGTGAGCAACTGCTTGTAGGACGTCAGCCGTGTCTTTGTGTTCTGCAGGGAGGCATGTCCTTCCTTTTGCAGTGGGAAGCCCTTGGGAAATTCTCCTGGGTGTTGAGTTGCAGCGTGGGGTCCCGTCAGTCAGCCAGAAACTCACCTCCCCTCCAGCTCTGTAATCCCTGCAGGTATGCAAAGTGTACAAATATGTATTATTGAATGTTATAGAATCACAGAGTCAGAGAATGGTTTGGGTTTGAAGGGACCTTAAAGACCATTTTGTTCCAACCTTCCCACTATCCCAGGTTGCTCAGAGCCCCATCCAAGCTGGCCTTGAACACTTCCAGAGATGGGGCAGCCACAGATCCTCCAGGCAAACTGTGCCAGGGCCTCCCCACCCTCACAGTAATTAACTTCTTCCTAATATCCCACCTCAATCTACCCTCCCTCAGCTTAAAACCATTCCCCTTTGTGCTATCACTGTTTCCCTTGCAGAAAGTCCCTCTCCAACCTTCCTATAGTTCCCCTTTAGGTACTGGGAGGGGCTATAAGGTCTCTGCTATAAGATCATTTACACCCTCTGCCCTGCGTGTGATTTGCAGCCATTTCCCCCCGCTCTGATTGAGAAGCCTCCACACACAGATGCAGTAGTTTCCCTTTCACACTCTCCAACCCTTGCAGAGCATTGGGCTTCCCTCCCTTCTGCTCCTCTGTGAGCCTTTGGTTTTCAAATCATCCTCCAAACCTCCCCTCCATCATGGATGTTCTCATCCCTGCCCCAGGGAGCTTTAATCACCGTGGAGGGAGGACACTCAAGACTGGAAGCGTCCAACAAGTCCTGCTGTGCAGGGTTTGCCAATTCTTGCAGCCTCTGTGGGTTTGAATGCCCACTGTTAGCAGGGGTGCACGAGTGTGGTTCCACTCAGCTGCTCTACAGTGTGTCCTACAATGTGACATTGCCTGTGACAAGGTGGGATCGTGGATAATTCAGGGAATTCATGCGCCATCCTGCCTGGACACCCAAGCTGAGTTCACAGCCTTCATTCAGATCCATTCCTGTCACCACTGCCATTGTTCAATATTTTCAAGTAAGTGTGACCCACGTGTATCTCCTGAGCCATCCCATGCCTCCCATTTTAGCTGGCTCCTTGGGATGGCATCTACCTCTGTTTCCTCCTCCAAAACCTCCTTCCTCAAGCTCTTCCCTGTGGTTTTTGCACCATGTATGTTGCTGCTTTGCTTCCTGAAAACATTGACAGCATGCAACCACTTCCTGATCTTGTTCCTCGTTGTTGCTCCAAAACCACAACTGTTCTTCTTCCCTTTTCTTGCTCTTCCTGAACTTTTGTCCTTTCCATTTCGCATTGCCCCTTTTCATTTAAATGAGTTTGATTTGAAACAAGCATTCAGGGAGGGGTTAGAAATGAATTCTGTGTGGTTAAAAGTCTTGATTTCAAGGGTCTGGTCTCTCTCCAGGAAAGGTGGAGCCCAAATCTCTTTATGCTGACCCATCAAAGAGGGGCAGCTGTGGTCTGCTTGTGGTCTTCATGAAGATGGAGGCTCTTTTCCTAGGCTATGCCCTGGTGCCACTGTGGGCTCATCACTGAGGATTGCTGAGTTGGGTTCAGGTGCAGATGATACAGGTGTCCTGATCCCAGGGCCTAAAGTCCCCCAGGTACCTTCTACCTTGTGACAGTCAAGCAAATACCTGCAAGTTTGGCTCTTGGATTCTGTCTCCCTTTTCAGGGTGACTAGAAGTGTTGCCACTTCAACATGGAGCTGCTGCATTACATGGTTTGCCCTCTGGCATCTGCCTAAAAATGGCCAACCTGCTTTTGTTGGGTCCCATTTATTTTCCTCTTGCCCTCTGCAACAATAAGAACCCACTGGAGGCCTCTGGGACAAAAGAGAGTTTACCCTGAAACTGTCTCCAGAAGGCCTCTGCTCCCTCCACTTATGGATGTATTTTTTTAGGTGTCCTAGTCAAATTTCAATCACTCCTGTACTGGTGATTTAAAAGGAGGACTTTAGCATGAAACACCCACAAAAGTGGTGTCCTACTCACTCACCATGAATTACAGTCTTTGGTGTTCAAAGGAAAGAGAGGACAAAGTGACACCAAGGATTGGTGTCTCTGGCAGATCCAGACAGTCAAAAGATTGGGTAAAGTGAAAGAAGAAAGCTCTGAGTCAGAACTCTTCTCCATTGCTGAGCATTCCCCAGGGGGCTCAGAGGCAGCAAAAAGTGTTTCCATCACTGTTGGGAGGGATGCAACGGAGCTGAAGGACTTTGGGGAAGACTTATCTTCACTTCCCACAACTGAAGACCAAACCTGCAGGGATGTGGTGGCAGCTGCAAAGACATTAAGCTGAAAGAAGCTGACAGGGATTAATTGTGCTCTTTCTAACATTTTGGAAGGATGTTGTTTGTCAGAAGCAAATCAGATGTTTAATCAGGCAGTTGCTGGAGTCCTTCACCCCTTCAGGGCACATTTTCACTAGTCACTAATCCTCAGGGTAACTGAGCAGGATCCAGTTCTATGACTTAGCGCTCCAAAAGACTGAGTCATTTGATTTTGGGCACACAGTAAATCAACACCAAAGTCAAGCATGGTCGTAAGGCTGGAGATAGGGGAATTGTTGCCCAGAGAACCTGTGGCTGCCCCATCCTTGGAAGTGTTCAAGGTCAGGTTGGACAGGGCTCTTGAGCCACCTCTTCCAGTAGGTGGTGTCCCTGCGCACGGCAGGATGGTTACGACATGATGGTCTTTAATGTCCCTTCAAACCCAAAACATTCTGGGATTCTGTTTAGTAAGGATATGGTCTCCTCCATCAGCTCAGTGACCAACAAAGGCACTGAACAGGACCTCAGGAGACTGTGTGGAAACCCATGTTTTTCCACCCTGGTGTGGACCATTAAGGGAAGTTCCCTAGAAACACTTTCCATCCTTTCCCAAAAGTGTCCCAATGGGTTGTCTCAGCCTCTGGTCTCTCAAATAACACCATGAGAGACATGATCCAAAATCTTTTTAAAGGAAGTGCTGTGGAATCATCTGTCTCTCCCTTACCCACAAGATCTGTCACCAGCTCACAAGAGGAAAAGAGACTGGTTTGGGAAAATCTGGTCATGACAAACCCCCTCCCTCCTGCTGCTTTACAGGTGCTTGCAGAAAGGTGGTCTCAGTACTTGTTCTGGAATGAAATGAAGTTCATCCTTCCATTTTATAGGTTCCAGGATCCATGTTTCCCTCCCAAACCTTTATTTTTTAAAAATAACCATGACTTTGCTCCTTTTCTTTGTGCGAAAGCATTTTCTTACCCCACTCAAGTCCCCCAAACCACCTTCCAGTGGGTTTTTCTTAAGAATTTCAGAGGAGTCCCTGTGGCCAAGGCAAGGTGAAGGCATCTCCTGCTCTTGGCAGTTTTGTAGATGCCCTGGTCAGTAAGCTACTCTCTGCACTAAGCAGCACATCAGAGTTCCTCCTGATCATATGATGGTCATAGCACCTAAAAAGGGATTTTCCATTGCCCCAGATCAAGTCTATGTTGTGTTTTGGCCTTTCTGATTTAGTCCCAGCATGCTCAACACACAGAGGCTCATCTCTTTGAAGCTGGCCTAGTTTCTACTTTCTCTGTGCCACCTCCTGATGCTGAGGTCAATGAAGACCTTGAGATTTACCTGACCTATATTGATGCTTCTTTCCTTCACATTTGAACTTGAGATCTCATTATCGCTTCTTTTAATTTATATGGTTTCTTTGAAATTTTGAATTGAGAAACGAGTCAAGCAGGCACTTGTGGGTTCAGCGCTGGCAAATCTGAATTTCAAAACCCTTCCAAAACACTCAAACAGCAGAAATACTGGTTAGTCATAAAATTATTCACAGAGGGAAAGAGCTGATTCTGCAACCTGAAAAAAAGGGTGAATTTATGTGTTATTTCTCATGTTTCTTGACTTGTGTAAAAAATCTTTTTTAGTTTTGTGGAGTTGTCCTGAACTGCAGATTGTAGTACAGGAAGTGGTCTCAAGTTGTGCCTGGGGAGGTTTAGATTGGATTTCAGGGAAAGTTAATTCACTGAAATGATTTGGAACAGGCTGTCCCAGGCAATAGTGGGGTCACCATCCCTGAAGGGATCTAAAAACCATGTGGATGTGGCACTGGGGGATGTGGGTTAGTTGTGGCCTTGACAGTTCTGGATTAATGGATGGACTCAATGATCTTAGAGGGCTTTTCCAACCTAAACAATTTGATGGTAAGACTGACCACCTCTTCCTTAATGTGCTGATACAGTGAGTGTTAACTCAACCTTTCAACAGCTTCAGTAACAAACACATTTAGCATTTTCAATAGGAATAAACCAATAATGCATGAGGAAGGACAGGTAATGCAGGTAAGGATGTGCTGCCCAGGCATGTGCTGGAGTCTACAATAAATTTTTGTGAGTACATGGCACAGGAAGCTGCCAGGAGAGATGTGATGTGCTCTGGGCTGAACCTTTCTGAGGTCTTGTGATGGACTAAATGTCCTTTCCAGGTGTATCTTCTGTGCCTTTTGGGACACTCTCAAGCTCCCAGGTATTTTGGGTCAGTCGTATCGAGGTAGGGAGCCTGAGGCAGAGGATTTAGGAGTCTGCAATGGCCCTTCTGCAAGAATCATGCAATCATAGAATTGATTGGGTTGGAAAAGACCTCTAAGGTCATCAAGTCCAACCCTTGATCCAACTCCAGGCTGTTTAACAGATCATGGCCCTAAGTGCCACGTCCAATTTCAGTTTAAACACCTCCAGGGAGGTGAATCCACCCCCTCTCTGGGCAGGCCATTCCAATGCCTGATCACTCTCTTTGGAAAGAATTTCTTTCTAATCTCCAACCTAAATTTCCCCTGGCAGAGCTCAAGCCTGTGCCCCCTTGTCCTATTGCTGGTTGCCTGGGAGAAGAGACCAATCCCACCTGGCTACACCCTCCCTTGTAGAGAGTGGTGAGGTCCCCTCTGAGCCTTCTCTTCTCCAGACTGAACACCCCCAGCTCCCTCAGCCTCTCCCCATAGCACTCTCCCATAAATCTCTGTCAAAGCTGAGGTTAGAGCTCAGGAAACCCTGGCTTCCTGAAGAGCAGAGACAAGTCAAAGGAAGAGCAGAGACAAGTCAAAGAGCAGAGACAGTCAAAGGAAGAGCAGCTCTGCCACTTCTCACATAGAATTCCCCGTGTGTTCACAAGCCCAGCACACCCTGTCCTGCTTTGCAGGCGAAACCTGCTTGCCATTCAGCTCTCTCTGAACGGAGTGGCTGGGCTCAAAAGCCCAAGAGTGTTTTCTTCAAGGTGAGGACCCCAGGGAGATGCCACGGCCAAAACTTTGGTGCTGCAGCCTCAGCAGCTGCTGCTGCTGCTGCCAACGTGGAGATGTCGTGGCACTTCCCACGCGCGACCGCCGAGCACAACCCCCTTCCTGTGTCGGGGTTGTTGACACGGCTTTGCTTCTCCTCCAAAATAAAAAAAAAAAAAA
>VXAU01001191.1:110234-132102 GCA_013399695.1 Formicarius rufipectus
AAAGAACCAAAAAGGAAAGAAAGCCCCCCAAAATATCCCTGGTGTGGGGAAAACCCCTTCACCAGCCAGCCAGCTCCGTGCTGTGCAGGCTCTTTTCCTTCTCTGCGTGGCATCTCCGCAGTGCTCCAGATAGGATGGAGTGAGATGTGTGTACCAAAAGTAATTAGGGTTTTTTTGGAAGTAAAACCTGGTTGCCTTGTGTTTTGCTGCTGATGTATGTTGCTGAGAGCCTGACAGCTTTTGGGATGGGAAGACAAGACTTTCAGGATGGGGTTCATTCAGGCAACGTATCTGGGAAACAAAACATTCAGTTTTTAATACCTGGTGTGTTTTGCCCTTGAACATCACCAGGCAGAAGGTAGACTAAGAAATTCTCCAAATTCTCCATCCTGGCTTATTATTTTTTCCTTTAGCTTATCATTAAAGTTACCTAAATTTATTGCAACTAATTGCAATATTGAAGTTGAAAAAAATATTAATTGCAGTATTTGTAACACACTGAAATTTGTCTTCTACTGGAAAGCCAGAGAATTCAATAAAGCTATGAGTTTTTACCTGCCATTAGTGAATGTTATTTACCTCTCCTCAGGAACAGATTGTTTCTGCAGGTCAATCAGTTTGGATGGCTGAGAATAAATAACATGCAGCCTTTTAAAGGCTGCCTAGATATGCTGCCTGAATGGATGCTAAATGACAATACTTTGGAGCATGAAGTACTCTGAGAGTAAATAATATCTTTAAGTCTGTTCCTCTGTTTTCTGAACATTTGAGTGATTTCCAAGAGTAAAAATAAAGCTCCAATTCACAGTATGAGGCGTGTAGAAAGAATCTCAGATGAGCAGAGGACTTCATGCCATATTCACTGACAAATAATGCCCAAACAGCTGGAGGGCACTTGTGATCTTCAGGAGAGAGGAGCCCTGTAATGGAATCATCAGGCTGAGCAGTTGCCTCAGGTTACAATAAAGAGGGGTGTTCCCTGTTTTAGTCCTGCAGAAGAATGATGTTTTGAAAGGTTGATATTAAATAATTGCATGGATTTTAGTGGCAAGTTTGTGCCACTAATCCCAATATGCCTTCCAAATTATGTATCCACAGGGAAAGGAGTGAGGGCTGGAGCATCTCTGTTCTGGAGTCAGGCTGAGAGAGCCTGGAGAAGGGAGGGCTCCAAGGAGACTTTAGAGCCCCTTCCAGTGCCTAAAGGGACTCCCAAAGAACTGGAGAGGGACTTTGAAGGAAGGCCTGGAGGGCCAGGGAAAGAGGGAATGGCTTCCCATTGTCAGAAGGCAAGGTGAGATTGGATATTGGGGGGAAATTCTTCCCTGTGGGAGTGATGAGGCCCTGGTGTGCCCTTGTTTGTCAAAGAGGTTGTGGCTGCCACACCTCTGGAAGTGCTCAAGGCCAGGTTGGACAGGGCTTGGAGCGACCTGGTCTCGTGGAAAGTGTCCCTGCCCATGGCAGGGGATGGAATGAGATGAGTTTTAAGGTCCTTTCCAACACAGACCCATCTGTTATTCTGTGATTAGAATATCCAGGAGCAAGTGTTAGAGTGGTGCACAAAGAAAGGGCCTCCTCTCAGCGTTGTGTTTCCTGTAGTGCAACCTCCAGGATACCCCCTTGGGGCTGACAATAACAGCTCTGCATTTATAAGAAACTGTTTTTACCACCAAAAAACCAGAAAAGCATCAATCAACACTTTTTGTGCTGATTTCTGTGATTCTGGTCTGTGGCTGACTGAGAAACAAGAACCAGGACATAGAAACCAAGTGCTAAACCTGGTATTTTCGACCTTCTCTTGCTCCAGCCTTGCCTGAATTGACACGTATTTTGGTCTTATTTTGAATAGCTCTCCAGATTTACTTCCACAATGCCCATGGCTGCATAAAGATTTGCCTCTTGACAGTTTAGGTTGGACTTGACTCTACCCTGATTCCATCCCCCTGCCCTTCTTAGAGGGGAAACCTCTACACCACCCCCTCTAACTGTGGAAAGACATGTTTTTAGAGTCATAGAATCATTTAGGTTGGAAGAGATCATGAAGTTCAACCACATCCATCAATAAACTGTGTCTGCTGTTGCCAGATCTACATGTCTTTTAAATCCTCCCAGGGATGGTGACTCCACCTCTGCCCTGAGCAGCTGTGCCAGGGCTTCCCAAAAACTTCCCTGAAGACATTTTTCCTCATATCCAATCTAAACCTTCCCTGGTGCAACCTGAGGCCAATTCATCTTGTCCCATTTCTTGTTACTTGAGAGAAGAGGCCACCTGAGCCTCCTTTTCTCTCCAGGCTAAACATCTCCAGCTCCCTCATCAGAGTTGTGCTCTCAGTCCTCCACAGAGACCTTTAGTTTTTGCAAATGCAAGAGTAGGTGGCAAATTCCAGGTCAGTCTCCTCATTCATTGCCCCTGTGGGGTCAACATCCACCCACTGGGCATGAGAGACACAGAGAATTTGGCTCTTGCTGAAGTTACACAGGCAAAAGCAAGCAAACCCAAGAAGATCACCATGGAAAGACTGAGGCTGGAAAGGGAGCTCTGGAGACTCCAAACTTTCCCTTGCAGCAGATCCAGCAGCAATACAAGATCAGAGTGCTCAAGATGGACTCCATCCTTGGCTTTATTTCTTATTACTTTGTTTCTTATTACTTATTACTTTGTTTTTACTTTGGGGGTTTTTTTGTTTGTTTTTGGTTTTGGGGGGGGGGTTGTTTGTTTGTTTGTTTGTTTTGTTTTGTTTTTTGTTTTGGGGGGGTTGTTTTGTTTTGTTTTGTTTTGTTTGTTTGTTTTTACTGAGTTATTACTTATTTCTTATTACTTTGTTTCTGAGTGTTCACACTGGTCAGCTTGATCAAGTCCATCTCTTTGTATTCAGTCCCTCCACCCTGAGGTTGATGTGCTTCTGACTTAGGGTTCCCCATTCCGAAACGGTGCTGGTGCCATTTGTTCTTGCTTTGTCCAGGCACAGCAGGCTATACTCAGAACTGGTGGAGTTGTCTTCTCTGCCCAGAAAATGCCCCTCACTGACAGCTGGGCCCTGGCAGTCGGTCTTTAATGGGAACATTGTGTTCTAGGGAAGTGCCTTCACCATCAAAGAGCCAGCAGAAGTGAGATCTGAGCTGGCCACATAGAGGTGTCTGCAGTTCTCTGGTGGGTTCCTGTCTGGTTTTGTTTGAGGGAAGTCTTGGTTCATCACTGAAGAATATGCCCACTGCTATGGCTGATTTTCTCACCCTGCTCCAGTTACACCTCCAAATCCATCCAACCTTCATGTTCCCATTCCCCTCTCTCCTAACTCGGAAAGCCAGATGCTGCCCATATACAACACTTTCAAAACCACATCAGACCAGAAACCCACAAAACAAAGGAAATACTGAGTTTAGCTCTCCACAGTTGGTGAGTCACTCTGTCTTGCTGACACAGTGCTGGAAATACCCACTGCAAATTTGCCCATTTGCTTGTTATGGACAGAAGGACATTTTTACAAGAAACTTGTTCTTTGCATCAGATTCTGCATCTGTAGCATCATAGCTCAGGATCTTCTTACACATCTGATTGGCAGTGACCACGTTCCATGAAATGGTATCTCCAAGCAGAAACCCAAACCACAAAGGAAGCATCATTGGTGCCCTTGGGTTGTCCTCAGCCCTCTCAGGTCATGTCTTTGGGATGAAAGGGAAGTGTTGCAGGGTAAGGTCATACCCCAAGGAGAAGGGTCAGCCCAGAGGAGGCATAAGCTGACTTTGGACTTGCTCTGTTGCATCCATGAGCTGGCTCTCGGTCTAGCAGGAGATCTGACTCAGAGCGAGTCACCTGCACAAAGAGCTTTTGACTTCACTGCTCAGGCACCCCAATTTGCATCTGTGGCCCATGGCTACTTTAACATGAGCTCATCTTCACACCAGGTGATCTTTGGTGCCAGCAGCTATTTGGGCACTGAGTAAGAGGTAGAGAGCTCTACTGTAACCCCAGCCAACCCAACGAAGAAGTAGGAGAAATAATATCTGGTCCTCACCCTCTGTTGTGTTCTCCAAACACATCAAACACCTGGATGGAGGTACATTAATACTGAATTGCATGAGGTGCATCCTCCCCTCCTGTTCTTGGTACACCAATTAGTTCTCTGTTGTTCTCTCAAGAAAGCATCCTCCCACACAGGGAAGGTTCTGAGCACAGCAGGTTGGGAAACACCCCTGACATTCCTGCTGGATTGACAGGTCAAGCTCCTGACAATGAATGAGGAGAGGCTGTTTGAATCAGAGGTCTGTCCATAAGGAAAAAGCATTGGAAAAGAATGGCTTTTGTATTTTGGTGTTATGCTTTGGGTGAGTAATATGACATCATGTGTGTAGAGATGTCAACACAGAGTGGGACTCCCCTTGTGTAATCTGAGAGCTGCAACTCATTGCTTGTCACTCTGGCAATCCTTATGATCACCAGAGAGAAATAGGCACTGTAGTGGTGTAATTCCCTTCATCTGCCTGCTGGGAATCTGTGCCCTGGCAGTTTGTGTTCCTCTTGTACTGACTCCACAGGGAGTGCTGAGAACCAGCCCTTAACAGGGTGAATCCTGCTTAGCCAAAACCTGAGCTGCTGGGGCCTCAAGTCACTTAGGTGGGCTGAGGTAGGAGGGGATTTTGACAACTGTGTGATAGTCTGTCTCCAAGGCCAGTTCCTTGTGAATACAGTTCAATTAGGACATGATCCTAATCAGCCCAGGGTTTGATTCCTGGCTAATTCCTTCACCCTCACATGGTGATGCAGCAGTGGGTTGCAGTGCCTGAGAGTCATCTGTCTGTTCCCACTGGTGCTCAGCTTCTCTTCCAGGTGCCAGTTTTAAGTTGCAGGGTTTGTTGATTTTAGGTTTAGCCACAGACTTTAACATTTGCATCCTTGAAATGCCCTTGGAAAGCATTAACATGGTTTGGTCTGGTGCCCTCCAAGGGCCAGGGGGTTTCACCCTGAACTCCCACTGTTTGTGCTCAGCTCAAGAGGTTGGCTCAGCTCCTTGTCCACTGTAGGAAAAGCCATCACCCTGCAGCTGGCAGAGCAAACTGTTTGCTCCTGCTCTGTCAGGCACAGATCCTAAATTGGGAAACTTGGGAAGTTTTACAATTAACCCCTCAGATCAACTTCAGTGGCAATTTAGCACCTTCCTAGAAGATTTTAACACACGTGTGTTCAGGAAACCCTGGGTGTGAGCATCGCACGGGAGTTATAAATAGAGAATCCATTTACTCAGGGGACCTGTTCACCCAGTCTTCTGGATTTTTCAGGAGTGGCAAGAAATTCCCAGAACCACAAAGTGACATCACTCCTCCTTATGAAGATGGTGAAGGGCTTTGTGGGGGAAGCTGTATGAGGAGGGGCTGAGGTCACCTGGCTTGTACAGCCTGGAAAAGAGGAGGCTGAGAGGAAACCTCAACCTGATTGTGCTCTGCAGGGGACAGGCAGGCACCAATCTCTCCTCTCTTGTGAGCAGTGACAGGACCCAAAGCACTGGCCTGTAACTGGGATGTTTAGGTTGGATATTAGGAAAAGGTTCTTCACCCAGAGTGAGACTGATCACTTGTAGAAGCTCCCTAGGGGAGCACTCACAGCACCGAGCCTGTTTGAGTTTGAGGAACATTTAGGCAAAGCTATCAGGCACATGGTGGGATTGTTGGGTTTTTCCCTGTAGGGCTAAGGGTTAGACTTGATGATCCTTGTGGGTCCCTTCCAACTCAGGATATTCTATGATTCTAAGATCACACAGAACAGGAATAAAGGCTCTCCTGGCAGCTGCAGCATCTCCAAAGGCTTTCTCTTAAATCACAACTTCAGTCTCTTAACAGAAGGTCATGTCTGTGTATCAGCAGGATCTGCCACCTGCCAAGATGCAGCATTATCTCCTGTCTCCTGGCTGGAGGCAGAGAGCCCCGAATGAGTGGAGTCAGCACATCCAGAGGTGAAGGGGACATCAGTGTTGCCCACTGTGGAGAGCTGGCCCTTCCTGCCATGCCTCATCCACGGGCTCCAGAGGATACCAAGCCCAGCAGAGATGACCCAAGGCACAACCTCTGAGCACAGGTTCTTCCCCATGAGCCACGAGGCTGTTCCTCTGGAGCCTGATCTGACTATTTCCCCTCGCAATCAACAGCCTCATTTCCATACGGAGTGAGCCAGCAGTCAGACTGGAAATGGTGTTGACGTGACTGCTAATTACCCTCGGCACAGCTAATGAGCAGCAGCAAAGCCTGTATTTATTTCAGAGTGCCAGCCCTGGGCTCCAGAGTGGTTGAAGTGTGGCTCTCCCAGTAGGGAGGCTTCGTATGGCTTACAGAGGAGATGGGATTGTGCAGAGACCTTTGGATATGATCAGTGTCTCTTGTGGAGACAGATGAGCTGATGGGATCTCATCTGGTTGGTATCTTTTCCCCTGAGGAGTTTGAACCTGGTTTCTGGAAGTGTGTCCTCCTCTTGGCTCTCTGAGGTATGTGGTGTTTTTTTTGTTTGGTTGGTTTTTGGTGGTTTTTTGTTTGTTTGTTTGTTTGTTTTATTTTTTTTATTTTTTTTTTTCGTGGCTTTGGGCTATAGAAAGACTTAGATGTCCAATTCTCAGGCCCCGAGAATTTGGCCATCTACTGCATTGTTATAATTTTCCAGGCTCCATCTGAGCGTGACAGGACAGGGCAGGGCAGAGGTTGGAGCAGCTGGGTGATGAATCTCTGTGGGATCACAGAAATGGTGGTTGGCAACATCAGCTGGAGGACTCTAATTCAACTTCCTGACTGAAGCAGAAGCACTGTCAGCTCCAGACTGGTTTAGCTGTGTTTTCATCCAGCTAAGCCTTGAGTCACTCTGCAATTCATCCTTTGTCATGTCCCAATAAGCAGTGGCAGTGCTGTGCTGCCTGCCCAGAGGCATTTTTTACCCTGCTGTGCAACCTGCACCTTGCAAGGCACTATCTGTGGCTGCTGCCCTTTGTTACAGTACCTGTCTCCACCACAAAGAGCCTGACTTTGTTGTCCTTGGCCTTTTGAGTAGCTGTAGGCAGTTGTTAGCCTGCCTTTCAGCATCCCCTTTGCCAGAATCAAGAAACCTGAGATTTGTGCTCCCTGCCTCAGACCTCCTTGACAGCACATCTCAGAGCAGCTTCAACCCAGCCAGATCTCAACAGGACTTGGGAGTCTCCACACGTGGTGAGATCCTGGGCCTAATATGCAAATGTCTTCCAGGAAGAGAAATCAAAGGAGGATTAATAAATAGGTTTTATTAATAAGTAAAGGTATTTAATATGCTTGCAAATATCTCTGTATGAAACCATAGCATGGATTAATTTCTGTACAGATCAACATGTCAATGAAATCAAAGTGCCGTTGTGTGTTGCTGTATCTTATAACACAGCATCTTAAGGTAAGAGGTGTGCTGCTTTCACTGCGTGGTGGGAAGAAAAGGAAATTCCACAAATTCAGGTTCCAGAGTTGTTGTAATACCTTGGGGCTTCCATTTTACCTTGGGAACAACTGCAGGGTGTGGGACACTTTCCAGTCAAACCTGCTACCCCTTGAATTCCCTGCTGTGAGTGGGACCAGCAGCAGTGCAGCAGATGGTGCTGCTTCTTTCCTCCAGGTAGAGCTTGGACCTCCGTGCAGGTGAGTCACCTGCTGCCTGTGAGGGTGAGCAAAGCCTGAAGGAGGGAGACTGGGCTGTGCTCCAACCATGAGGGCATCTGATTTCCATACCACAGTGAACTGAGCTCCTTCCTGGGTCTGTGGGAAAGAGCTCTGAAACCTCTGGAGAGGTGAGCCCAGGGATGGTGTGGCTTGGCCTGCAAGGCTTTTCCAAGAACAGAGTCAGTGAGAAAGAGGGGGTGGATTTATTGCACAAAGCTTTTAAGTATGTCAAAGTCAGACATCTGTGACCAACCTATGAGCTTGACTGTCTTTATACATGAACTCATCTCTGGAGTCAACTTTTTCTCACCATTGACTAAAAAGGGCAGGTTTGGAAATCTTGTTTCAAATGACTGAGTTAGAATGAATGGATCCCATAAGCAGAGATTTGGGGGATGGGCCTCTCTTATTATTCCTTCCTTTGTAATATTTTTCTAGAAGATTATTTCAGGGTTTTCAGCAAGTCCTTTTTCCCTTCCATGTCACTGCTTTTGCCATCCACATTTTATCCCTTCTCCCAGGCTAACATCCTGCTTTTTCCTTGCTGCCATCTCTTCATCTGTCAACACCCAACCCACAAAAGTACTGGGGTGTGCCTGTGACAAGGGGTTTTGGCTATTGCCTAATCCTCCCCTGGAGACTCTGTGTTGCCACATGAGAATCAGAAAGTGAAAATAACAGACTGATTTTTGGTCTCCAAAGCTGAAAGAAACTGAAAAAAAGAGAAATAAACCCCAAGGAACCGTCCAGGTCTTGACTGGTGAGTGTTTGCAGCAGGGTGATGCATCACTGGTGACAAGGAGGAGACCTCTCTGCCACCTCCCCAAGTGTTACCTGCTCTGCATGCACAGGGGCTGTGGCACTCCATCTGATGGAGTTAATATAACCAAAAGTATCCAAATCCCATGCCAGGTTTTTCAGCTGAAGTGTACAATATCAAAAAAAACCCCGTTGATCCTTGTGAAGAATTAATGGATTGAATATTTATCTCCAAAATTCAAGGGCTGCCATAAGCCAGCATTTGGAATGTTGTGTAGAAGGGTTCAAGGAAAATAGTTAAAAATGGATAATGCACATCCAATGTCCTTGGGGGGATTTAGTAACATGGTCAGTCTCTTATATCCTTTCTCCTTACATTTTTCTCCATAACAGTGATACTTCTTACATGGCCCTGGAAAAGAGTTGTGTTGTTCCCATGAGAGATGGGCCATGTTCCCTAAGGGGGAGCTGCATGGAAGAGGTATTTTGGGATCACTTCTAGGACAGACAGGAGGGAGAGAAGAAGCAGCTGTTGCCTCATCTTGGAACCTCAAATCATTGGTCTGATCGGGGTCAATGTTTTGACCATCACTTGAAGCTCACACCCATTCAGACTCTTGGCAAAGGTGAAATGTGGCTGCCTCATCCCTGGAAGTGTTCAAGGTCAGGCTGGATGGCACTTTGAGCAATCTGATGTAGTGGAAGAGGGTTGAAATGAGATGATCTTTACGATCCCTTCCAACCCAAACCATTCAGTGATTCTTTCTGCTATTTCGTCAGGGCACTTGGTGCAGCAGAAAGGTGAGACAGGCATGTCTCAGCATCCTGGTTCTTGCAAAGTGTGTTGACCTTGAAGGGTCTACATTCCCTCTCTGTCCTCGCTCCCATCAGCAGAGCATCTCCCAAAACCATTGGTGGCACACAGGTCAATGAAGGTGGAATGTCCAGTATCCAGACAACTCCAGATCCTGCTGTGGCCACGCGACCTCTGCTGCCCTTGAAGGAAAGCAGTCCAGAACAGCATACATCTCCTCCATCTACATGTCCAAGTGACCTTTCTCTTTCTTAGATGTTGTTTTCTCATGCCTGGTTGGCCTTTGCTGCTGTGATTTACTCTGTCCTGAAGACCTGCAGCCCTCAATCTCCTTGGCATCTCTTTAGCTATTCACTTCCTTTTTCCATGGGGACTGAAGACTCAAGAGAAGGCTTTGGTGGCATCTTCTTTTTCAGTAGAATCCCAGAATAATTAGGTTGCAAAAGATCTCCAAGATCATCAAGTCCAATCTTTGACTGATCACCAGCTTGTCAACTAGACCAGAGCACTGGTCGCCACATCCAGGAATTAAGGTAGAAAAGTTACTCTTCTCTGGTTCAAAATCCCCCTTTTCCAGTACTGCAGTCACAAAAGGGTTTTCCATTTCCCTGCAGTTGCTCAGCTGCCTCCCAGCTCACGAGCTTGGACTGCTGCCTTTAGCATCTGATACAGGCAAAATTGAGGTGTAAATCAGGAGAACATCCCCATGGAGAAGCCGGATCTGGACCTTGATAGAATCTTCATAGAAAAGCGCTGCTAGTCTGGATTCACTTTTGAGAATGGCATGGAAAACGTATCAGAAGTACTTCATCTGTGTATCTCAGAGCTCCCACCCGGGAGAAGACTGGAGGATCCAATAGGACTTTTTAGAAGTTGAAGAAATGGAGGTTTGTTACAGAACAGACCACATGGGAGCTGGAACAATGGGCAGCAGAGCTCATTGAACATCACTCACAGCACCTTTCCATCCAGGAATTGCAAAGCTCTGGACAAGTGGGCACTGCCTACACTGACAGGAAAGGCAGAGCAGTGCAGGTGTTGACCCTCAGAGCACAATTTATATAAAAGATCAGTGAAATGGAAATCCATGAGCTTATAGACCCCAGGAGTGGGGTAAGAGATTAATGGTTTCTTCTTATTATTTCTGGCTATAACAACCACCACATTGTTACAGTATTCCTGAACTTTTGGAAGTGCAGGAAAATAAGTCCAAATTAGTTCTGAGTCAATGAAGAATGGGGACATTCCCCTTCCCTGCCAGCTGTGTCCTACTGGCACAAAAAGGACTCCAGGCCATGACCAGCTCACTCCAAGTTCAGCGTTCCTCTGCATTTGCCTTCCAGGGTAGCAAGAGCCCTTCACCTGAAATCCTCCCACGATGCGGGTCTGGATGAGCTGCCTCTGACTGGGACACAGTGAGGTGGTGACATCCTTTGAAAGTTCATGTCCTTAGTTTTTCTACTGAAACACTCCCCCAAAAAACACCCTGGAGACAAAGAACCCAGCCTGGATCTGCCAGTGCAACAACAACAGGCATTACTGTGCCATGTTGTACAACACAAACAGGCAAATTCCCATGTACTCTGCTCACATCTACCAGCCTGGACCTGGCACATGACCTAAAGGGTGGCTGGTTGAGCCCCAGGTGAGTGTCCTCTCCTACAGCAAGTCACCCTCCAGTCACTCAAAGATGAGTTGCAGCATTTCACCAAACACTTGTATTTCCTCCCACCCCACTACACACACCTGCAGATGGACCCACTGGATGGGATTCATCTCATTTGCCTTCAAACACTGTCACCACTACACCTTTTCCCATGTGTGGGGTTACAGAAGGCAAACACTGGGTGTTCCAGGAGTGTGGGAGAGCTGTAGCAGCCACACAGGGAATCAGAGGATAGGAGTGGGAGGATATGGGCAGTGCTTCTGGCCAGATGTGGGGTGTGGAGAAGACAGGAAAGGGAACCTCATATAGTGGGGAAGAAGTCTTACCAAAATCACCTTTCAAACCTAGGAGTGGAAAATGCTCATTGTCTCATGCATCCACCCACCACAGGCTGCAGGCTGGATCACAAAGGTCATAAGTCAAAAGGAGAACAGTAGGATTCTCAGGGGTTTTTTTATTATTATTTTTAGAAGCTCTTTTGTTTATCCAGGAGGGGCAATTCCTCTCAGAATCATTCATTTACATACACTGATATGACAAAAATACATGTGCTTGACACTCAGACTTCTGCACCAGAGAAACCTGCTCCATTACTCCCATTCCCAATACCAACAGATCTTTCTTCTCTTTACCTGTCAAGCTGATGGCTTCAAATTATCCCAAAACTATGGAGAAAGGATTGACTCTCTTACATGAGCTCAGAGAAACTCAGCAAGAGCCAGGCTGTCCTCCAAGACTACAAGAACCTGATGGGTTTGAACCAAGGACATCTGAAGCTCAATGGCCATCTCCATGACTACAGAAGCAGCAGGATGGCCACCTTCACCCTCACCAACATAGTGCCCCAGGATGACAAACTCAGCAGAGGGTCTTGGAAGAACTGCAGCAGCAAATGATGATCAGGAAGACCCAGGGCTGTAACACCACCTATGTTGTCATGGGTGCTGTGCCTGGCCTGGCAATATTGCCAAGACAGAGCTAATAAACTCATCTACATCCGGTTGAGTTCCTGCTGCAAGGAGAACCCCAATGATACGGAAGTTTGGGAGGTCATTGCTGAGAAGGACAAGAACCAGGTTCTGCAACTCCTGCTGGGTCAGCTGAAAGACATGCTGACACAGCTCTGTGGGAGGGGAGAAGTTTCTCTGTTCCACAGCAGCTGTCCCTGGGGTTAAGCCTCACATCCTGGATGTAAAAGGCTTGTGAGATTTGCCACATGTCATAGAATCACAGTATCACAGAATGGTTTAGTTTGGAAGGGACCTGAAAGATCATCAAGTTCCAAGTCCTCTACCATGGGCAGGGACATCTTCCACTAGCCCAGGTTGCTTAAAGTCCCATCCAACCTGGCTTTGAACACTTCCAGGGATGGGGCAGCCACAGCTTCTCTGGGCAACCTGTGCCAGGGCCTCACCACCCTCACAGTCAAGAATTTCTTCCTAACATCCAATATAAACCTGCCCTATCTCAGCATGAGGCCATTCCCCCTTGTCCTGTCACTCCAGACCCTTGTCCTAAGTCCCTCTCCAGCTCTCTTGGAGCTCCTTTAGGCCCTGGAAGAGGCTTAAAGTTGTCCCCAGAACATTTTCTTCTTCAGGCTGAACAGCCCCAGCTCTCTCAGCCTGTCTCCACAGTAGAGGTGCTCCATCCATCAGAGTGTCCTCCTCTGGATTCCACCCCAAAAGGTTCGTGTCCTTCTCAGGTTGTGGGTCCCAGAGCTGGAGGCATCACTGCAGGTGGGGTCTCACCAGAGCACAGGGGCACAAATGCCCTTTGCAGCGTCCATCCTGCTCCTTTCTCTGGTGAGTTTCTATCTCTGTCCCCCACAGGGAATCCTCCTGCTCTGATAAAAGGGACAAAGAAGTGGGCAGAGCCTCCAGCCTGTTTGCTTTGCTGCCCATCTTGGCAGAGAGCTCTTAGGGATGAGTCCTTGTCCCAAGACTCCAAAGAGTCCAGCTGGGTAAGAGCCCATGGACAAGGAAATCAGAGCTTCTCACCTTGTTTCCCCTTTTCTCCATGCCCAGATACAGACCTGAGCTCCTCCCTGTCCTCATTAGCTGTCCCTGGGACTGTGCTGCTGACTTGTCCCTCACCTCCTTAGGAAGGCTGTGGGATCAGGGAGGATCAAGTTTCTCACAGGCATTGTGGAGTCTCCGTTGCTGGAGACCTGCCCACACCTCATTACAACCTTCTTTCAGGTAGTTGTAGAGTTCAATGAGGTTCCCCCTGAACCTTCTCTTCTCTAGACTAAAATCTAATCCTAATATCTAATGTAAACCTGCCCTTTTCAGTTTAAAGCATCTCTCCCTTGTCCTGTCACTCCATGCCCACATCAAAAGTTCCTCTCCAGCTCTCTGGTACCACTTTCAGGTGGTGGAAGGGGCTCTAAGGTGTCCCCAGAGCCTTCTCAGACTTAGGCTGGTAGCACGACTAAGAGCTGTTACAAAGCATTTGCAATTAAGCAAGGAAAAATATGTAGCCTGGCCATATACAAATGATTTTCTGATAGGCTGCAGAACAGCAGACTGTGAACATCTGGGTGCAGCCAGAGACAGGCTGGTTGATCTAATGCCACCAGGGGTGTTCTGCTGGGGACATTGGCATGTGTAGCTGCTGCTGATGCTACAGCTGCAACCCATGGGGAATGAGGAAATGGACAGGGAAGTCCCCAGACCCAGTTACTGCTCCTGCCACGTGATGCTGCAAGACAGTAAATCAGGGAAATGTCCTCAGGAACTTGCAAAGAGCAACTGTCTCCCCATTTCAGGGCAGGCATGAACAAACTTCCCCTGAGTGCCAACAGAAACCCTTTTTTTCTCTGTGGAATCCCCTGTTTATCCAAAGGGGCAGATTTACGACCGGGTATACATTGCAGTGGGACTCCTGAGGGATCAGCCAACTGTTTCTCCAGGGAGAAGAGGGAAGGAGCAGTTCAGCTGCCTGTTCTCAGACTCAAGGTAAGCTCTTGCTCCTTTCCCTCCATTGGCTGCAATAGTTCAAATGTTTCCTTTGCTTTGGAATCAATAAATCAGGCAAAGTGCAGGCTGGAGTTGCTGAGCTCCAAAATGTGCCCTCCAAGGAGGAATGAGAGTTTACGCACACACTGAACTGTGCAGCTCTTTAATATTTTCTGTTAAAGAGGGCAAGGACAGAAGGACTGATTTGGGAAAGAAACTCAAGCCAAGTCACCTGGCAAATTCACATCAAACTGATGAATAAAAAGTCAGGGAGAGCTTGTTCAGTACCAAAACTCCACCCCTGACCTTGCAAAAGACTTCTGGACAAACACAGTTGCTGGCTGCAATCCTTGACAAACTTACTCTAAACCCTGTTTGGGAAATGTTACAACTCCTCCTTCCTGGGGATCCTATATAAGTAACCAGTCTCAGAGTGCAGCAGAGGCATTTCCCATTCCCTGTCACTCTGGGGCTGTGAGCAGAGTCCTGAGCTGCTCTTTCCCACGGTAGGTTGGTTTCTATCTGTCTGATGTGAGGTTAGTTAGATGTATTCTAAGCTCGTGGAGGGGGTGGTGTAAAAAGACTTTTGAGGAACTTCCCTGCTTGGTTTGGGGCAGAGCCGATCATGCTTTGCAGGGCACTGTAAAAAGCCACTGCTTGCAATTCATGTCCTCAGTTTCTGACCAGCTCACTGGTCATGAGGGGCCTGATCCAGGGCTGGGAGAGAGAAAAAGGACCAGATGTCTTGAGTCAGAACAAGGGTGTGTGTAGCTCAGTATCCCAGCTGGGAGCCAGGACCCCAAGCTGGACCACTTTGGATTCAGAATCAGACCTGAATGGAAGAACTGCATACCTGTGTGACCCTGGATGAGGGCAGGGACTTGCAGGACGTGCAGCATCGCTGTTATTTCCCTGCCAAATGCCCCATGAACTAAAGCCCAGCTTAGCATTGCAGGTGGCTGAGCAGAGTCCATGTCCAGCTGCAGGTCTCTGCTGTGGGAAGACCCTCAGAGCAGAAGGGAGCAAGAATGGCATGAACCTGGGTCAGGGGAGGTTTAGGTGAGATATCAAGAGAAGGCTTTTCACCCAGATGGTGGTCAGGCACTCAACAGGCTCCCCAGGGCAGTGGTCAAAGCACCAAGTCTGACAGAGTTCAAGAAGCATTTGGACAACACAATTGGTGGGATTGTTGGGGTGTCCTGTGCAGGGTCAGGAGTTGGACTCAATGATTGTGATGGATCCTTTTCAACTCAGGATATTCCAAGGGTTTATGATCCTATGATTCTATAAGAATATCCTTTATTAATAGAAGTGTGGCAGGTAAAGGTACAAGGTGGCTGGTGGCAGTATCTGACTACAGAACTATTCAAAGCAATGCACTAGTTCAAAGCAATGTGTAACAAGCTCTAAGCCCCAGCAAAACCTGGCTGGAGATGATCATTCAGCGCTCACAGAGTGTAGTTAATCCCCATAGGTATCCCTGTGGGGGAGAAGGCAGGTTCAGCCTATCACCCGATCCCACAAGTTATGATGAACTCTTCCCTCACTTCTTCCCATTTTTAACTCACTCTTTTACTGTTTCTTTACAATTAGGTGGAGCTGGAGTATTTTAGTCATACATATTACCCAGTGGGGGGTGGTTGTACCCCACGGGGGGACAGCTCAGTACAGTGCCAGAGTTACCTCAGAGTGACCTTGGGATGGGGACACAGTGCGAAAAGAGTGATTTTACCACAGTTGCTGATGCAGCAGCAGGACATCTTCCTCTGCCTCCCTTCCTTTGCAGCTGCTGTGCAGCTTTATCAGCTAGAAAGGACCACTGAGGTCCCTCCTCTGCAAGGGTTTTGACAGAGCCTGGCCATGATGTCTCTGCTCTGCTCCACCCTCTGTTAAGTCCCCCTGGGTTGTGTTGTGTGTGGGAGGCCAGGTTAGCTGATGGTGTTTCATCTAAGGAGTAGCAATCATATTTTCCCCAATAATTTTCATACCATTATCCTTTTACCCCAGTCATCTTCCTGCACACCATTAATGCCCTGCTGATATCTCCATAACCAGAAGGACAGAAGTTACCCCCTCCTTGAGCTCTCATAATCTCCTCTTCAGACCAGCTCTCTCCAAGTTCAGTGTCCCTCTATGTTTGCTTTGCAGGGAAGCAGGAGCCCTTCCCTTGGGATCCTCTCACGATGATGTGGCTGCTGCTGCTGCAGGTCTGGGCGAACTGCCTCTGGCTGGGACATACTGAGGTGGTGCCATCCTTTGAAAGTTCATGTCCTCAGTTTTTCTTTCGGGACACCCCCCCAAATGAAGCCCTGGAGCCAGAGAACCCAGCCTGGATCTGCCAGAGGTACAAGAACCAGTATTTCTTTGCCACTTTGTACGACAGACAGGAGCGTATTCCCGTGTACTCTGCTTACATCTATGAGCCAGGACCTGGCAAACGACCTAAAGGGTGGCTGGTTGAGCCCCAGGTGAGTGTCCTCTCCTACAGCATGTCTCCCTCCAATCATTAAAAGAGGACCTGCAGCATTTCACCAAACACTTGTATTTCCTCCCACCCCACTACACACACCTGCAGATGGACCCACTGGATGGGATTCATCTCATTTGCCTTCAAACACTGCACCACATGATTCCTCTGATGTGTCTGAGACATCAGCAGGACGAGGAGATGAGTCACATCCCAAAGGTGCCCAGTTTTCTGCATTGACCTGACAGCAACATGAAGTCCAATTACATGCCATGGCATTACAAAGTCAAATGACCCCCCAGTGTGTGCCCTGCTCTGGTGAGAGACCAAGTGATGGGGAAAAGGCATCCAACAGCAGGTAAATTTGAGGGACCAGCAGTCCTGCTGGGCTCTGAGCTCCACTTTGCCCTCAGCTGCTTTGCATCTCTGGCAGATCTTAGTTGCTTCCAGTTAAGAGTTAAACAGTCTTTGTAAGTGACATGAGAGAAGAGAGGAGAAACTGAGAAATGGGTGGGATGACCCAATGAAAAAGCCCCAGCACAGACACTCAGTGATGAGAGGGTTTGGTTAACACTGGGAATTGATTGAGTGCTATTTCAGGCAGTGAAAAGTGAGGAGCATCAGTGTCAGTCCAGTCGGAGGGGTGTGAGCTCCATCCATGGGCAGTTGTCCCTGAGCACCAGTGCCTCAGGTTTGGTTCAGAAAGATCCACCAGACATACAGATCTCCACAAACTACAGAGTCCTCCCAAACCTCCATCAGATACACTTCAGACCTTCAGTAAAAAAGGTCAAAGAAATTATGGAAGATAAAGAGAGGTAATTCAGGTCATTGCTAAGGATGCAGTAGCAGAAGGGTTTTAGATGGAAATGAGCCTCAGAAGAAGGCCATATGTCCTGTTCCAGTGCAAAACTCAACAGGATTTGCTAAAGATGAAAAGAAATGTACAGTAGTTATGAATTAAAAAAAAAAACAAAACAAAAAAAACCCTAAAAACATTTTCACCTGTTACCCATATAAACTTGAGCAGCTAATATGGTATTGCACCACTGCAGCCTTCACATTTAGGGGGGTTAAAAGTGTACAGTCATAGACTCATAGAATGGTTTGAGTTTCAGGAGACCTTAAAGACCATCTCATTCCAACCTCTCTGCATGGTCACTAGACCTGATCAGTCCAAACCTCAGCCAACCTGGCCTTTAACACTCCCAGGGATGGGGCATCCACAGCTTCTCTGGTCAAAATGTTCCAAGGCATCACCACCCTCGCAGTGAAAAATTTCTTCCTAATACCTGATCTAACCCTTTCCTCTGTCAGTTTGAAGCCCTTTGCTCTTGTCCTCTCACCTCATGTCCTGGAGAGCCATATTTCTTCAAGTAAGGGATAGAGAAGGAGAGGAGGAGACAGGGCTGAGTCCTCATCTCCTCCTGGAAGTTCTATGAGCACCACAGCTTTTCTGCTCATCCTTCCCATCTGGTCCACCTTCAAGACACCCAGACTTCCAAGAGGTTATCTGAGAGATTGTTTTCCCTAAGTTTGGAAAGCACTTACGTGTTGACGGGTTGGATTAAAAGCCATGAAAACCTTTCACAGAGACTGAGACAACTCTTGTGGAAAGGGACCTGAAAGGAGAAAAGGCCATGGCAGATGATATTGCAATTAGGTGCAGGGGATTAAAGATGGATGTGATTAGTGGGAGTCAGAGGAAGTGGGAAGGTGCCAGGACATATGTGGGGTGAGCAGATAGGTGAAAGGGGAGCCAGATGTGACAGGGGAGCTGTGTCAGCAAAGTCACCTTTCAAACCCAGGAGTGGAAAATGTTCATTGTCCTATGCATCCACCCATACTCTCACCATGGGCTGCAGGCTGGATCACAAAGCTCACAGGTCGAAAGGAGAGCAGTCAAACTCTAAGTTTCTTTTCCTTTAAAGTCCTTGTGTTCTTCCAGGAGGGACAGCTATAGGATTTCTCTATGATTCATACATTTACATACACTGAAACGACCAAAAAGTGTTCTTTACACTTGGAGATTTCAGCTCCAGGGTAACCTGCTCCATTACTCCCATTCCCAATACTAACAGCATTTCCTCTTCTTTACCTGTCAAGCTGATGGGTCTGGATTATCCCAAAACTATGGAAAAAGAGTGGACACTCATAAATTATTACAACGTCAGCTTAGAGAAGCTCGGCGAGAGCCAGGCTGTCCTCCAAGACTACAAGAACCTAACGGGTCTGAACCGAGGCCACCTGAACCCCAATGGCCATCACCATGACTACAGCAGCAGGATGGCCACCTTCACCCTCACCAACATAGTGCCCCAGGATGAGAAACTCAACGGAGGCGCCTGGAACAACTACGAGCAGCAAACGATGATCAGGAAGACCCAGGGCTGTAGCATCACCTATGTCATCGTGGGTGCTGTGCCTGGGAACAACTACATCGCCAAGGGAAGGGTGAACAAGCCCAGCTACCTCTGGTCAAGTGCCTGCTGTGTGGTGGACAACACCCACAGGAAGGCTTGGGGGGTCATTGCCCAGAACGACCAGAACCAGGTCCAGCTCCTCACGCTGGGGGAGCTGGAGGACACGTTGACTCAGCTCTATGGGAGGGGACAGGTTTCTCTCTTTGACAGTGGGTGTCCCAGGGAATAAGCCTCCATATCCTGGGTTTAAAAGGCTCAGGAGCTTTCTCCACATGTCAGGGAATCACAGAGTAATTTGGGTTGGAAAAGACCTTACAGATCATCTGTCTAGTTTTAGCCCTCCTGCTGTGGATGGGGACACCTCCCACTAGACCAGGCTGCTCAAAGCCCTGCCCAATCTGGCCATGAAAACTTCCAGGGATGGGTCAGACACAGCCTCTCTGGGCAACCTGTGCTGATGTCTCACTGCCCTCACAGTCAATAATTTCTTCCTAATATCTATTCTAATCCTGCCCTCTCTGCATTTAAAGCCATTCTTGTCCTATCGCTTCAGGCCTTGTCCAATGTCCCTCTCCAGCTCTCCTTGGAAACTCTTGAAGTACTGGAATGGAACTAAGTTCTCCTCAGAGCTTTCCCTTCTCCAGCTCAACAGCCCTGAGGTGCTCCAGCTCTCAGAGCATCTTCATGGCCTCCTATGGATTCCACCCCAACAGGTTTCTGTCCTCCTCATGCTGTGGGCCCCAGAGCTGGAGGCAGCGCTGCAGGTGGGGTCTCACAGAGCAGAAGAGAGGAGGGTAAATATCCTGTGCATGGGCTGTTGGGAGCAGCCAAGACCACCCAAGACCCCCAAAGCCCTCTGACCCATTTTCAGACAGGTCTGACAGAATGGACTGTGCATGAAACTCCTTTGCACAGGAAGGGAGAAACCTTTTTTCAGTGCAGGGAAACTTCCCTATAGAAAGGTACCCACTGCCATGTGCTTTTCCAGTAGGTCAGGCACTGCCTCACCGATTTCCATGCCAAGTGTGTCATTTGTAATTTACTAATAAAACCTTGTGAGCTTTTGAGAACCCTCTGACTTTTGTCGTTCCTTTCCACCACGAGTGTTTATGAATCCCGAGTGCTCCCTTTTCCCTAAAGCAGCTGCTGTGGGTAGAATGGCAGCTTCAGACCAAGACTCTTGGAGAAGCCTCCATTGAGTCATGAGATGCAGAAAAGGATCCCCAAGTTTCTAAACTCCTTTTCAGAGTGGAGTCTGGTGCTGGAAGCTGGACCCAATCTTAGTCCCAGACTTTGTCAATGGTTTATGTTTAAAGGATTATGGAGGTGAATTGTAATTGAACCTTTACACAACTTTGTCCCACAGGATTGAGAATGGCAAATATATTTACATAAATAGAAATTATTTATTAGGATAAAGATTAGACAGAAAAATCTTAATTAGAATTATTTACTTTGAAGTATAGAATCTATATTAGTATAACATAGTGCATGAGACAGCAATATTGAAGCAATTATATTAAAGCAGTTACATTTAAACTAGTAAAAACTAGTAAATTATTTAGTTGAGATTGATGATACTCATCCATACCAACAACCCGGGACAATTCTCTTTCACTCAGCTTTGAGGAGTGACCTTGAGGGGTGTCCCCACTCAGGGGAAGAACCTACACACACAGTCTTCAAGAAGGGCTATGTTAGAAGATCCTGCAGTAAAAAGTGGGACTGGGCTCTTACTGTATAAAGCAGTGGACTGTCAGTCAGATGTCTCCAGACCAGCTGTGTCAGCTCAGCAGCTTTACATAATCTTTAAGTACTGTCACTTTTTGTTCCTTTATTGAGTACTTTACCATCTTCGCCTCAGTCTAAGGATGTTTAACTTTGGGACTGATGAGTCCAGCTGATTTCTTCATTATTTGATAGCAAGAGGAGCATGACTCCTTCTCCATTCACTACTGGGAGCTGGGCAAAGAGGCTGCTCTGCAAGTGGACTTATTCTGTTCCAGGCAGAGCATCCTGCTCCAGGTGGAGCATCCCAATTTTGGCATCATGGGCAGCATGAAGTCGTGGTTGAAGGGTTGCATGCAGGATTCCATCACTCTACCCATGAATCCTGGGCAGGGAGGGCTGGGAAGTGTTAGCAGCCAGGAGAGATCTGAGCAGCTGCGAGCCAGGACTGTCCAGGAAATATCAGTTCTTGACTGCTCCCTGAGTTTGTAAAAATTGAGAGAATGTGATGCCTGTCTGATTTCCCCAAGCACGGAGTGGTGCAATGAAAATAGGTGTCTTGACCCAAGGCTATGGTTAAGTGGAAAAATGTGGTGTTAAGGGAACAAAAGGTACGGAAGGAGAAAGATAAAACAGGCTCAGGTGCAATTTTTGGCGGCCGCTCAAAAAGGACAGGTGTGCCACCAAACGGGCAGAGGGAGAAACGACCGGATCTCCGCAGGGCGTGGTGGGAGGACTGCACTGAAATGAGGAGAGGGAAAGCAGCCTTTGGGGGAAACCTCTGCTTGCTGCTGACAGCGGCTGTGCAAGGGGGAGCAGGCTGAGGGCGCTGCGGGTGAAAAGGAAGGCAGGAAGAAGGTGCTGCAGGTGCTGCAGGTAAAAGAGAGGGCAGGCAGAAAGTTCTGCAGGTGCTTCAGGTGAGAGGGAGAGTGGACAGAAGGTGCTGCAGGTGCAGGTATTCCAGGCCAAGAGCAAATAGGATATGGAAAAAAGTGTTCAGGAAGAGGCATTGCTTGTTACTGAGCATGAGGAGGGGCTGCAGGCAGAGGGGCTGCCTGCTGCGGAGCCGGCCAGAGTAGATGCTCACTCAGTGTGTTTGGGGAAAGGAGAAGTGGCTGCAGGGGGAGGCACTGCTCGCTGCCAAGTGCAGGAGGCTTCAGGCACAGCTTCAGGATGTAGCTCAACAATTTAGTGATTCTGACCCTGGGACAAGGAAGGCAAAGAGGTCGAGAACTGATGAGAGGCTGTAAGGGTTCTCTCACAAATACGTGCTGAGCAACAGAGCCAAAGATATATACTGGGACAAAGGAGGGAAAAGGAAATTTAGCTGAGTGTAGGAGGAGCTCTGCCGAGGCCTGGAAACAAATTCCACAAGGAGAAGGAAGAAAAGAATTACATTTT
>VXAU01001192.1:0-19752 GCA_013399695.1 Formicarius rufipectus
TTTTTTTTTCTCCCCTCTCCCCCAACCCACTTTCACTGTCCTTTTTTTCTTTTGCCTTTTTTGGGGGCCTCTTTTCCACCTACTCCCCTCCACTTACCCTCCATGGCTTTAACTCTGTAGCTTTCCTTTCCCCCCATTTACCTCCCCTCCGCCGCGGCTGGAGGGACCAGCGAGCAAAGCAAAGCCAAGCCAAGCCAAGCCGAGCCGAGCCGAGCCGAGCCGAGCTGAGCCCGGCGCCACCTGCGCCGTCCCCGCGGCTCGGGTTTGTGCCCACCCACCTCGGGGGTATCCCCACCACCCCGACCCCACTCACCTGGCGGCTCCCGGTCCCTCCCTCCTTCCTGCGGCGCCGCCTCCCGTCGGGGCGGCTCCGGGCGCTGCCACGTCTGCCCGGGCTCCACGCCCACCCCCGCGGCTGTATCTGCCCGGCTGGGACAGGTCCCACTCGTGCCCGGGGGACACACTCCGGGTGCTGCATCCTCGGAGCGCCCAAACCCCGCAGCGCGCACGGCGGCCGGGCAGCGGCACACGCGGGGGTGGGTGTGGGAAGCCGAGATAATGAGGGTTTAGGAGCAGACTTCCACTAAGACTGCAATTTTCAGGAGTCTGACCAAAAAAAAATTAAAAAATAAATAGCCAAATTCATATCGCTGCTCTGTTGTGGCAGGAGAAAACGCTGGCCACAGGGAAAGGCGACTCTGATTCCGCACAGGAGAGGCTGCAGCCCTGTCTCAATAGGAACTCGCTCCAGCATAACTTCCCAACCCTGGGCTGCTGAGAAATCCTGTGGCCCTGCATAGGCAGAGCTCTCTCTGAATTAAAGGCACGAATTTTGGATAGTGTCAGTGTAAACAGGATCAAATCTAAAGCCAGCCACCCTTACTTAGAGCTTGTGTGGCATTCACCAATTTCATTTATTTCCAAAACGAGTAAGGACCATTTTAATTTTCAATAAAATATCCATACAAGACATCATGTAATTTAGAGAACCCACTTCAATTTTCCAGAGTGTCCTGCAGAGGCAAAGTGTGAACAAGCCTTTGCACTTGGATGGAAACAGCAAGGACGAGTGAGTGGCAGAAAAGGAAAGCAAGAGTTCAGAGAAGACATGACTTCTCAAAGGAAGACGAAGCCTGAGGAACTCATAGAATCACAGAACGGTTTGTGTTCAAAGGGGCCTAAAAGATGTATCTTGTTCCAACACCCCTGCCACGTTCAGGGACACCTTCCACTAGACCAGGTTACTCCAAGCCCCATCCAACCTGGCCTTGAACACGTCCAAGGATCCAGGGGCAGCCACAGCTTCTCTGAGCAACCTGTGCCAGTGCCTCATCACCTTCACAGTAAAGAATTTCTTCCTAATATCTAACCTAAACCTGCCCTCCTTCAGTGTGAAGCCAATTCCCTTTGTCCTATCACTACATGCTCTTGTAAATAATCTCTCTCCATCTTTTTTGTAGGTTCCCTTCAGGAACTATAAGGTTGCAATTAGGTCACCTCTAAGCCTCTTTCCCAGGCTGAACAACCCCAATTCTATGGACATCTCTCCAGGATATCCCATTCCTGGAACATTTCGGAAGCTCTCCTCCAGCTCCTTTTTTACACTCTGTACAACTACCAGGGAACAGGTTCAGCCAGATTCTCCTATCTTGAGGGCCAGTGCAAAATCTGAAGTATCTGTGATTTGTTGCAGAACTGATGAAGAGTCACTAATTCCCTGAGGACCAAGTCTGGTAGCCTGCCTGCAGACTTATCTGCCCCTACACACACATGAGCACTCAAGACAAGTGCTGAAGAAGTTTCTTGGCCCAGTTGCCACTGCCACTCCTCACTGCTGAACACTTCTTTGAGAAATTCTACCTCCTCACTGGGAAGAACCACATCAGAAAGCCAGCAAAAGGTATTTTCAAGAATCATAATGACACACTAAAATCACCAAGCATTGATGCTAAGAAGCAGTTTCAGGAGTGGTCAGCATCGATGTCTCTCTGCTCCTATTTAAGTCATGGCAATTTTCAACATTTTCCTTCTTGGCAGGAGAATACTTCCAAGAGAAGGCACATTCCTTCAGCAGGGCTGGGTGTGCTTTGGAGGAGCATGCTGCTTTTCCATACTCAGCACATGAACCAAACCATACACTTGCAGAAACTGTCCCATCTCTAAGGGCAATCAACCAGTGGCAGCCACACGCACAGCAGTTTGTTTTCTTCATAACAGCTTTTGAAAATAATGAGGTAACACAAATGCAAGAGAAATGGCTCTAATTTAACTTACTCGTAACAAATATGTGATGATGTGGAATGGTGTAAATTCCCCCAGCACACGATCAGGATGGCTGCATGAGTCACAGCTGGCTCAGCCACCAGTGCCTTCATGTGAGCCTTCCTCCACACCACTTCAGGGTCTACACCACCTTCCAGGAAAACCATCACAAACCATTTGAGAAAGTTTTCTAGAAGTTCCAGTTAAAATTCTCTCATTATGCTGAGTACCTTAGCTCTACTGGGAGTAAAAGGGGGGGAAAATTAAACTGGAAGATAAAATTGTTTTATCAAAGTTCAATCCTCGAGTGCTTGAGTGCTTTCAGGGCTATCAGTGGATACTGAAAATCCCACAGACCAGATGGAATCCTCTCCTTCAAGCTACACAGGTCCTTGGGACTGGAAAATGGACCATTCAAAGCCTGGCAGACCCACATATCAGACATCCTGAACTGTGATTTGAGAAGACTTTCCATAGTCCATATGATGCCACTTGGTGGAAATTGCTCCAGGGAACGGAGTCTGGAGATGGATATAAGAGAGTGAAGAGGGTGGCAAGAGATTATGTGGGATAAAGCAGGTATGAGAAGAACATGGAGGTGTCAAAGATACAGATACAGCCTCCTGAAACAGGAAAAGCAGCAGCAAGCACACAGATTGGTCAGCAAGAGATGTGAATTTGAAACATCCACTGGTCTGAGTCATCCCATGAAATGTGGAAAGGATTGATTCTTAGTAGGAGGGATGTTAATTATCACATACCTCATCACCATCTTCTTCAGGTGCCAGGCATATATGTCTTATAACACAGCAAACTGCAATTTCCATGTACACAGCACAAACTACACATTTTGAATAAACTACACAATTTAGCTAATCACATTGCTTAATGACCCACAAAGCCTAGATCAACAGTAAAATAGGCTGTGACATGTGGAATATGTTCCTAGACTAAATGAAGAAGAGCCAGCTTTGTTCAAGTTCACTCATAGTTGCAAACTGTAAAACACTTTGCCTTTCAAATGGCTTTTTACCTGATGTTGTCCAGTGTGTGTAACAGCAGTTATCAACATAGTCCCTGAGCATCACTACAAACAACATTTTTGTTTCAATTCCTTACAATGGATTTTCTGGAAACAACTCTGAGAGCCAACACTGCCAAAGCGCATTTCCACACCCGCTGTGGGGACTCACACTGTCCTTGGAGCTCATTTTCAAGAGGCTGCAACATCCATCACTCTAGCTACATGTTTGACTAAGAGACTGATCAATCATCCTGTTCACTTTGATTTAGCACTTTAAGGTAACAAATGCTGTCTTAAAGAAAATTCCCCTTTCTGAGTTCTGGTTTGCAGGAGAAGATAATTTTGTCCCACTGGTATCCTTATCCGTCTTTCTGAGCCGTAACTTTCTTAGGTTGTTTTGTCTATAATTAGCTTTGTAACAAAGACGATTTCAGGAACTGGCACGAGAAATGAAAGAAAACACGGGATCTGAGAGAAAACAAACAAGTCATCCTTTCAGCTTCTGATGTCATCCTCTGCTTTGTTCTTACACTCACTGAGTGGTCGAGATTACCTTGCAATTACCCTGAACATTCACAGCACTCAGTCATTGCTTTATTGTCTCTCATGACTCAGTTTATCCTGTGGCAAAACGGATTAAGGAAGTGCTGCTCCTGACGTATAAGTTTCACAGTATAACACATTTTGAACAGTCATTATTCATATTACAACAGAGAAATATTTTTTTATAAATTACACTGCTAAAATAATGGATCCTCTTGGTTTCACTTAGGCCAGGCTAGGGCTTTGGTTTTGATCTAACAGCAGTTACAAAAGCTCTGTTCCTTCTGCCTCTGTGAAATGGCACTAATGATCCCATCTGGCCACAGCAACCAAAAAAAATTATATGTAAATAAAAGTGGAAACTCATGTGTTCAGTGGCACCGCTTGCATTTCCATAGCTGGGCCAGCCAATCTCTCTCAGGCTGTGCAGCCGAGAAGGTACCACCTCCTCTAAATGAAGGCAGCTATGCACAAGCTGCTACCAATGCCCTGAACCAACTCAGAAGGTACCAGTAAAAAGTCTGGGACTAGGCACCCACATTTCTAGCCAAGAGGCTTGAAAGACACAGCTGCTGGCCCAATAAAATCACACAAACAGCTGTCACACAGCAACATGTCTTGGCTCTCCTCTGGAAGACAGGCAGAGGTGCCCAGGGAGATGGACTCCGAGTGGAAAAAACAACAGTGACTTGTACACCCAGCAGTCATCCAGAAGTTCAAATAATGGAGGTAGGAACTGGATCCCATGCTTTCCGCATGATGTGCACGGCTGCCAACACAGGCAAGTAGCGTAGCTGCAAAAGACGCGCGTGTACACACACATTTTAAAATGGAATCTCACCAAATCATCCTATTTAATTTCTGCCACTGACTCAAACATGTATGCATTTGAAATTGAAAAGCTGTAGCAGATGGTGCAGCAGGGACGTCAGGATCCTGAAGACCAGCCCTGGTGTGACAGAGGAAGGACACTGTAGAGGAGGCAACTTACATGAGCGACCAGGGCAGGGTTGTTGGCTTTGGAAAGGACAGCACACACAGGCTTCATTTTAAATCCCTATTCCAGTGGACAGCTCTCTTCTTTAAACTCCATGTCTTGACAACTGAAGCAGATGAAAAAGCAAACAATATTCTATAGGAGAGTATATTCTGTTGATTTGGCAAGTGCAATGCAGAAGATAACCAACACATGGGACGCTCCAACACTCTTCCAGGATACCTCCCTAAGCCAACTTACCTCCAAGTCTCTCGGCTTTCACAAACTGCTGTCTATTCTGAAGCTACAAAATAGTTTACCCTTTGCAGTGCAAGAAAAATATTAATTTCAAAGAGGTATTTTAATGCCTCTAAATATACAAATAACCAATTTTAACAGAAAATTGTTTCTTTCTCTTTGGGGGAAAAATAAAAAGGCAAGCTAATTTAAATGAACTCTTTTTCTCATGCAACACAAAATGTAGGTTCTGGCAAGTCTTTTTAATATCAAAATATTGAAAAATATCTTCTTTTCAGTATTTACTATTTTACAATTTTAATCATGTGAGCAAATACACAGAAATTATCAGTTTTGATTTCTTATTTCCACCACATAACTAAACCCAATAAAAAGAGTATAACTAATGTCAGTGAACATAAAGACAAGAAGGGTGATTGAGTACACAGGCACTACACTTTAGGCATGTTGCAGACGGCATCCACTCTGCAACTATGAAACTATATAAACTATTAAACATGAAATCATTAAAAGTAGTTACTATGCTGTCTGGATGTTAAGATTGACACAGTCATACCAAGCCATGGTGCTGTATTCACACCCTACTTCAGAGGCACTGGGAGACAGCAGCACAGTTAGAGGGACTGAATAAGGACAGCTTTCCTAAAGCTCGTTTCAGAAACATCAGTGCTGATGCAGTCAGTGACCTCCCTGGGCTGTGTGTGGCTATGGCTGCTGTGCCTGGTAAGACATGAGAGCCACCCTCCCAAGTGCCCTTTCTGTGCTACCGTGCAGAGTCAGTCAGCTCAGGAGGGGTTTAGGCTAAGGCCAGATGAAAAGCTCTTCTGCAGCCACTGCTGCCCAGAGGAGGTTTCCCGAGGTGGCTGTTGGACAAAGCCCAGGCAGTGACTCTGCAGGCTCCAGGCCCACCAGGAGAGGGGCTGCTGTCACCCCAGACCCACACAGCTTCTCCTGCCACGCTCACCTGATCTCAGCTCGTCTTCACACACTGCTTTACTGGTTGTCATCTTTAAAAGGTATTGTGCCACTTTTAACACTTTCTTACATAAAACCTGTTCATACATGAAATAAAATTAATAGAGCAATGCATTGCAGAAAAAAAACAAGTATTCATGAGATGGGACCCTACCAAAAGACTCAAGGAAACCATGTCTTAAACCCATGAATAAATAAAGGTGAGAAAGCTAAATTATCAGTAATTAACACTATGGGGCATATTTCTGGTTTTGTAAGTGTACATATGCTATGATCTTCAATATTTCTTAAAATATTTGCTTCAACAATAGAAAAATCCATGTAATAAATATTCCATATATTACACATGCTATGAAATGATGTGGTGCACACATGGCATACTGTTATCCAACAGACTTGAAATCTTGAATGATCAAGCTCATCTTTCTTATAACTAAGATTAAAACAAAGTTCTGATTCTCATTTATATGAGGAATTGCTGGCAGTGAATAAACTCACTCCAGTGCAAACAGAAGTCACAAAACGAAGGCTGGTCTAACACCAGGTGCTTCTAGTAAAGCAATTCCAGTGCGATCTTCTCAGACATACAGGATTCAGGTTATGGCCAGCTATCTGTTTTCTGTAATCAAAGGAGGCAATGAGATCCAAAGGAGAAGAAAAACCAAGTAAGTTTTGTATGTCTCAAATCAATATTTAAATATTTCATTTAATTGTTGAAAAGTATCCACTTCAGTTCTTGCACAATGATATGTATCTTTACATGCCTTCATCTGTCTCATTAAGAAAGCAGATTTTGTTTGAAATTATCTAACATGAAAAATACTGCTAAGTCTATTCATAAAACAGTATTCTATATTTTTATTTTTCAAACAGCAAGGGACCACATTTAAAATGCATCATTTGCAAATATAAATTATCAAACTATTAGTTTAATTAAAAATAAAGCAAAAACAGAACTTCCCTTAGTATCACAATACATAGAAGGGTATCATAAACCCAAAAAGACTAAGTTAACCATAAGAAAACAGTAACATCAAAAGTGATGAAACTCATTAAGTCACTTAATGAATAAATCAGTCCTAAGAATATAATACCATTCACCATGATTATGTAAAAAAAAAAAAAAAAAAAAAAAAAGCAATCTTTCATTGTAATATACAGATAGAACAATCCAATCCTTCATGCCACATTTTGTAAACCATGATATAAATTACACTCACAGTCAAATGAACAGGAAGAATAAACTCCCAAAACATTTTAAGTCGCTTTTAGGGCAGAAATAAAGGCAGAAATAGAATCCTTTAAAATATATCAAGTTTAACCAAAAAAAAATTCATTTGGTCAAGCCTGCTATCCAAATAGTTTTGTTTCCTGCAAAACTATTTTTGTCTTTTTTTGAATTATGAAATTTAAATGTTTCTTTTACATATTAAATGTAAGTCACATGTTGAACTACATTAAATCCTTTTATATTTGTATCATTTTTGCCATGAGACCCAAACATCTTCCATGTACCTACACACATACATACACACACACAAACATACATGCATACACACTCCTCTTAGTATCAAGAAATTCCTCATTTCACAGGAGTAATGAGAGACTCACATACTGATTTCTGTCAGAAACATAAGGAATATACAAATTCATACTTTTCAGGTTCCTCTAAAACCATCTCTCACCTATATACATACTTTTACTGATGGAATTCAGGTCTTTTGTCTGATAACAAAGGGACGGAACAGATGTTGTAGGATAAAGAAATACTGCATAATAATTGAAATAAACCTATTGTCCTAAATTTATCTATACAAATTATCATTTTTTTTTATTAATTGAAATACAAAGAAGGCATATTGACTTCAGGAAAATAACACTATATCAGAAATTCACTGTAACAGTGTTCCACTATATATATCATCAGGTTCTCCATAACACCATTTCTTCTGTACACTACATTTTGTACTAACTTCTCTGTCTTCAAATTCATTATATTTTCAGATCCAATTCAGCACTATTTAGTATGCCTTCAAAATAAAAGGAAGTCACTTGCTTTATTGAATACCAAGTTCCCTCCCAGACAGCGTTTAAAAAAAAGACAAGACTACAAAGACAAAGTCCAGTATAATTCATTTCTGACAATGAAAATTTCAACCCCTCATACTGTTGCAAAATTCCTCCTACTGAAATGTTTCACTACAATAATAAGAATTATAATAATAAAAAGCATACATTACATATAAAAGATACCAGTGTACTAAAAGTGACAGAAGTGGACTAGCAAATCCTTCAAAGCACATATTATATAAATGACTAGCATTTAAAAACATTTCTTTTTCTATAAAATGTAGGTCATATACATTTATAAATTGGGGGGCAGGTTCTAAAGCAGTGATGACTGTTCAAATAGTTATGCTGCTCTGTACAGTCTAATACCTATTCAAACTATAAGTTTGACATTTAGTTTATTTATCAGAATAAACCCATCTCATCATCTCATAGCTCCTAATTTGAAAAATATGCAACTCAAATGAAGAGGTGACTCCTAAGTTCACTGTTTATCTGCATATGAAATACAAAGAGAACTACTCCTTTGTATGGGAGGCCCAAGTCTCATCAGTTCAACATCAGGACTTAAAGATTCCAAATTTAAGTAGCGGAACTGTCAGGAATCAGCACAGAAGCAGAATAGTATCTCTCATCCTTTAGAGACACAGCTATTCAACTTTTGCAGTCTTCCTCATCTCGCAGAAGTGCAGCCAAGCCATTCATTTCTTACTCAAAGAGTGTACGGATGAAGCCATGGATCTAAAGACTGTCCTCTCTGTGACTGAAATTGTGCTGTGTAAACAATGTTATACATCCCAGCAGGAGGACATTTGAATTTATTTATTTAAAAAATTATTAAGAATATTAATTAACTCAAGGCTATTAACTCCCAAAAGTATTTTTGGAACTTAACCTTATGCTACTTGTTAAGTTAGCACTGTCATGTATTATTGCTTACAAACAGTACATCATCTTATGCCTTCTAACAGAGCAGTACTGTGATCAGTTCATATTTACAGACTTTTTTGTTTGTTTTAAACAAGCTATAAAAACATTACATACTTTACAGACAATACAAATACTCAAGTCAAACAAATGGAATGCATAACAATAAGAAACATCATAAAGGAAGACTGACATAAGTCCTTGATTGTCAAGACACATTTATATTTATATATAAACTCTAGCTGTGCAGAATCAAAGATTCAATCATAGGTACATCCTTATTTGATAAATCATATTTACAGCATGGTATTGCATAAAAAAATAAAATAATGTTGTTTACACAATATTACCTTTCCATCCATTGGATTAAGGAAAGCAAGAAACAACTCTCTGAAATGTTTGCTTGCCTCAGTTTGTGTTTCCTACCAAAAGATGTAATTTTAAAAAGGAAACAGAAGGTTTTGTAGGTCGAGTGGAGCAAAAGCAACTGTAAATTTATTTCCCTGACAAAACCCAAATTAAAATTGAACAAAATTTTAAATTATAACTTAAAAACACATCTTTTCATTAGCAGTAATACTTTCTTAGTGCTTGTCCTTTGCAAAGTGAGTTTCAGCTAAATGCATTACATGCCTAACATAAACATGCATTACCATAAGTCGAATGAACTTTCAAAGTTACAAGGCTTCGTTTCAGTAAAACATTTAACTCTATGACACTGTGGCATTATTCATTTGCTTCAGTACCAACCATGTAATTTGAAAGTTCACATGTGTACTGGTTCCAACTGCATAAGCATATTTCTGCCTGTTAACATTTCCAACCAGATTCCCAGGAGTATTAGGATTTTCCCTGTGATTTGTAACGGTATTTAAACAAGCAAACAAAGAATAAAAATCAAAGCTCTCAAAGCCAAGAAAATTTAGTTAGCAAATATACATACAGAAAGTAATCCAATGCTGCAAAATTCAGAGTGAATTCATCCAAATATTCTGCTTCATTTCAAATAGTTACTATATGATACAAATATTATAAAAATATTCTGATCAAGCGTGGAATACAATGTATCTGTCCAGGTGGAAAGTTGTCATAGGAGAACATGAATACTTTAGGATAAACTCCAAAAGTTACAGTAGAACCCCAATAATTCGCAGAAATGTCTTAGAAACCCTTTAAAAATTACAATTTTGAAAATAGCAAAGAAGCAGGCAACAAAAACAAGGATGTCACATCACAAAAAGTACTTTGTTCATTTATTTTGACAACCGTAATTTAGTTTTCAATACTCCTTCTATCTCCCAGTATACTAATGTAGCTGCTGTAGTATACTTGGGTGAAGCAGTACAGTATTGTTGTATGGGACCTCGCTACAGTACGTTTTAGACCATTGCAGAGAGGTGGGAAGAGACCATCAGGGATGTAGAAACCTACTGGATGCTCTGTTTAGCAGTCAGCGAATTAGCAAGATTTTACTGTACTTCTTAATTAACAGTGAAAAGTTCCTGTCATCCAAAAAACTGACAAGTATAATATAAAAATAATACAAGCGTTATTTCACATGAACACTTTCTTGTCCTATTTTCGTCTTGAAACACAATTTTCCTAAAGACAACACTAGGAGACACAAGATCATAAACATGGTTCTTTTATCATCGAATTTAAATTGTTTATGTTGTTATTTGTAAACCAACATACAGTAATACACATGGTTAATCCTTCTCCCCAAAACTTGTCATTTATGATTAATTCATTCCCAAATCAAATGAAGAAAATGTAAATGCCTATTAGTATACCATTACAAGCTGATTCCTTCATTGTCTGTCATATTAATGGTAAAATATATCAAAAGATTCATGCTAAAAGGGGCACTGTCAAGTAATTTAAGACCTAAATATGGCCTATTAATAAGTGCGTATATATTTTATATATACATACACACAAGTATTGTGTATATATATAGTTGGTTAATAAATGTCATAGATTTCCTCTTTTTTAAAATTATCGTTGCTCTATCACTTGCAGATATCCCCAAAAAGTTCACCTTACACACACACACATATTTGGTGCTTAACTCAATCTTTCACTGAGAACGTCTGTGGTTGACTCAGGGGAATGCACAGGCTCACGCCAGCCTTGTGCTGACTGACTGAACAGCATCAGCACAAGAGCAGAGCAGAAAACCAAAGTTGCTTTTTTCCAAACATACATGAAAAACTAACAAAAATGAACAGCGATCAGATCAACATGAAAAGTGAGCATCTGCAGATTAAAAGCAGCAGAACATGAGCAGTGAAAGATGTTATTAAATAATTATTAAACAAGAGCCTTCTACTGAGTTAAACCTCTCAGAACTACATACAGATTTATTCCAGAACGAAAGGGGATGTACTCAGGAAATCAGAGCAGTGTGTTTGGCCAATTCCTCCAGTGCAGAAAGCTTCAAGCATCAGTGGATCAACTACTGACATCACTTTTAATTGTACACATAGAAGACTCCTATGAGATAGTCCCCGTGGCTTAGATGGGGACTTCACAGCCTGTCCTAAGGCACAGATTGTAGCTGGAATGGCTCAGCAGCAGTTTAGGGAATGAGTTGTGATGTAAGCAATAACAGTTCTTCAGGTGGTTCCCACTTGGCTGTGGGAAGAACAAGCTCCTACACTGTGAATAACAGCTTGCTCCCTCATGCACCCATGGAGTGACTTGTGTGGAGATGGCATGGAGTAAGAGCCACTCATTCCAGAATCACTTTCCCCCAGCAGAGTGTCAATAGAGTAACTTCTTTTAATAAAGCTGAGTTAGCTCCCTTTGGGAGAAGGAGGTTTCATTCCTCTCACCTCCCTATGGGGCCAGGGCAGTGCAGTAATACCCTGTCTGGTTTTGGTTTTGTTTTGTTTTTATTCCTTGCTGTATTTAACAACAGTACAATTAATGGCCATCTACTTGCAGCATCAGAGCACAGGAACAAAGATGCCAATACAGTGTTATTCAGGCAGCACAAGCAAGGATGTCATGGAAATGAAACACACTAACCAAAATATGCAGTACAAGAGATGCCTTCCTGGGACATAGGGACCATATATGCTATTTCTGTGCAACACAGAATGGAAAGTGAAAAAAATCAAACTGACCATAAAAGAAGAAAACCAGACTCATCAATCAGTTTAAAAACAGTCTTTCAAAGAAACTTCTTTACATGTATCATTAATAATACAAAAGGAATTTACTTTTCTCTCTTGATGCCCACTCTTCATAACCCAGGGCCAGATATTCAGGCAAAACTACTGGTAAGTCATAGCATGCTGAAACACCTCATTGTATTATACAGGTCAACAAATCAAAGCAGAACCTGTTTTTTTATGCAAAAGTATTAAGAAGCTTACATGAATTGTATTTCTTGTCAATAGAAGTAAGCTATGGATAATAAATGCCCTTTCTCCCTCAGCTGTACCAAGTGAAGTTAGTGCTGTAGTAGTGCTACTATAGGGGAAAAGAGACAGAGTGGGATCAATTTCCTGGTAATGAAAGTTAAGAAAAATATTGCTACCACTTTGAGAACAGGTGCGAACTGTTCCAGGTCCTGCTCAAGTCCTTTCTTAAAAGACAGGATATATTTTAGCCTCGTGAAATGCAGTCTTTTCTCCCATCTGATGGCTCTGTCTGAAAGATACCAGCTAGCAATAGCACTGTAAAAGCACATATGCAATCCTATTTTAAAAATAGCACCAATATAAATATCTACCTATATATGTGTGTGTGTGTTTTGTTTTGTTTTGTTTTCCCCTGGTTAATCAGCCTACATGAGGCTTAAACTGCCTTAAACTACAAGACAGTGTCCCTTTAAGGAAGGTGCAATAGAATGAACATACAGTTCAAAAATCTGTAACTTGTTAACTTAAACTACACAATAGTTAGGCTACTCAAATCTTACCACCCTAAAAATGCACACAGAACTACTTATCGTACCATACTGTATACTTCAAGACAAAGTACTATTCAAAAAAACATATTCATGGTACAGGGATAAACTTCGTAGTTTATTTATACTGTGAAATGCAGTGAAAACTTCTGATCACTCTCCTAGGCTGGAAAAAGAAATCCTGTTCACTAGCATCATTCACCAGTTTGGGTTGGTAAAATTGTAATGACTTTCACTAAGCAAATACTAAAAATATAGGGAACTTGAATGCCCATTTTCTTCAGTCTTCAGGGATGCTTCGATAAATTTAATGCTCTGAATTGTCAAAATGCTAGACAGAGAATCAAAACAGTTTTTACAAAGCTAAGGATACCCAATCTCAAGTACATTGAAAAGAATTACTGGAGCTGTATGAGATGAAAATGATGCAACCATATCGAACCTAAAAATCTCAAAATGGTTTTATTTTTTGAGAAATCAAAAACTATCAGGTTGGCTAAGTGCTCTATATGTTAATCATTATGAGTACGCAGGGGAAAGTATAATTAAGCTTTAAAATCTTGGAATACACAGTTTGTGTAAGCATTTTGCAATTGGGAATGTCATCTACAGAGTACTTTAACTAAAACTTCAAAATCTTGGTATCTGCATATGAAAAAGTCATTAAAAAGTTACATCTAGATTCAGCTGTACAAAGAAATACACATTACTTCAGGAATGAAGTAAAGGTTTTAGCAGTTAGGCATTTTGCTTTAAAAAAAGTGTTTAAAATATTTAAATTAATCAGACTCTTAAATAGTAGAGTTAGTCTATCAGAATTCTCTTTTTTTTTCCCTCCAAACATAACTCAAGGTAATGTAAAGCAGAAATAAAGGGCACAGGATCTAAAATTATTTTTGAGAGACTGAAGATTATTCTTCTAGAAAACACCATCTTTTAAAGTCGTATTTGCTTGACTTTTGAAACTTAATTGTTTATTCTGTGTGTTCAGTACATGTTGATTCCCTGCTGAAGAGCAATGACTATGCTGACAAGTTTAGAAATGACAATATGAATAATATCAGACAATAAACTGTCCTCCCAAAGCATACAAGGAAACCAGCAAGGAAACAATCATGGGGGAAAAGTCTTACCTGGGGATTTTGTTTATTTTAAATTTCATAGAGACTAAAATATTTTCTGGATTCAAACAAGTGTATAATAAACCGCCTTTGATAGGGGCACCAACATCAGGCAGTTCAATGACTGGTGGCTAACCGAAAAATTTAAAAAAAGGAAAAAAAAAAAAAAAGAAAGAAGCAGTTATTGGTCTTGCTAATATCAGCTTACTTTTAACATAGCGCTCTTAAAAGCTGTACAGAACTCCATCTTTTACAGAGCAACCCCCTTTGACAAATGTGTTCTAAAGTGCCAGTATTATTTACAAAGATTTCTTAGCCAAAAGTCTGGCCCGTTGTGGCATCAGGTGAAGAAGTCATCCCAGCTCTGCTATCATTTACATTCACCAAGGGAAACTCTGGGAAATCAGCACTTGTCCCTGGTCCCCGAAGGTTCACCTGTCCATTGGCAGTGCTAAACTGAGATGATATTCCAGCTCTTGCCCCATGGTACTGAGCTCTAAAGGGCTGCTCAAAGGAGCTAATTTGATATGCTTGATGAACAGACTGTGCCTCTGCTTTCTTCTGAGAAGTTACTTGATCCAAGAAGTCCTGTGTAGAGGAGGAAGAAGAATGATTTGCCTCATCACCTGAAAAGGGAAAAGGGTGCTGCGAATCACCAACCATTAGTCCAAAATGAGACTTGTCTGGAGTTGTTCTTAATGGAGAGTTCATTCCTGATCGAAAGCTATTGACGGGTATAGATGTGTAGACCTTCTCCATGGAAGGAAATGCTGGCTGGGTTGCAAGAGTCTGGTTATCAGTCACAAAATTAAGGCTCGGGTTGTTCAAATAGGCATCATTTTGGCTAGTTCTGTCCAAAGCTTGTTGTAAAAACTTTGAATATTCTTGTAACATACTAGCTTTATCTGATGAGGAAGCTTGAGAGCTTGTTCCAACCGTCTCAGACTGGGTGACCTCAGATACTTCAGAGGAATTGATTGATATACTGGAGGTCACTTCCGTATCAGCCACACTAAAAGAAATCTCATGTTGTCCATTAGCCTTGTGTGAATAATGATCTAACAGAGTTTGCAGTACCTCGTCTGGAATGACATTTTTGTCATGGTTACCTTTAATTTCAACATTCAGTGCCTGTGTGTCTAATATTGAGGCTGTAGCAGTTTCATCAATGACACTGGCCACAGCTGCCTGTGTTACTGAAGGTTGAGATGCTATGGTACTTACATTCAAGGCATATTCTCGACTGCTGTTACTGGCTGCTTGTAGATACCTCTTTTTCTTTAAGAACTGCATTGCATCATCATAGTTAGTGCTGCTGTGCACAGGTTTACTGGGCCCTTCCTGTAATGTGTCCACTTGATCAATGTCAGCATTACCTTCAGAGTCCAGTAAACTTTGCTTATCCACAAGATCGAAGGCATACTTTGAAACCTTGCTGTCTTCATATGTAGATAAAGGTGAAATGGTTTGACTTTGCTCGAGTGGCTGTTTTAGACTCCTCTTGTTAACCTTTTTGAGAACAAGCTTAGGTGGGTGTATTTCTCCAGAATTTGCTTCTTCTAAGTGCGTTCCGCTGACCGAAGAATGTGGCATCTCAACAGCATATTCTGCTACCATATATTCATCTTTTACTTTAGTACTAGAGGAGTACAAAGGCAAGTAGTCATTTTTGTCCTTCTTGTGCTCGGATTTATCTGAACTTTCCTTATCCCCAGATTTTGTTTTCTCTGTTTTCTGCCTTTTCTTCTTTGGCAAGGAGCTGTCTTTCATAGGCGTTGAGAAACCAGAATCATCCTCCGATGGCAAAAAGCCAACTTTGGTGGCACTTCTGTTCGGCTTCTTCTCGCGGTTCTCATGGCACATACGTTTGTGTTTCAGCACACGATCAGTCCTGGAGAAATACTGAAAGAGATTATGATGGTGATTACTATTATTATGGAAAAATAAATATATTAGCAGAAAGAAAAGAAAGCTTTCATTCTAACAAATTTACTTTACAATTCATCCACTTCACCGGTTTCTAATGAAGTGTCAAACGAGAGTATACAGTCAACAAAATCAGGCCCAGCACTGTGACTGTGCACCAAGACAGCCCACATTCGTCATACATTTATTTGCAAGCATATGACCACAATCCATGGAGAAAACCCTGTCTGTACTACTTGGGAATTGACTGGTGTTCTGTTTTTCAATCACAAGATTTCACTAAGTCATCTTACCTGCAAACAATATTCACACTGGTAAGGCTTCTCTCCACTGTGAGTTCTTTTGTGCCTTTCCATGTGATACTTCTGAATAAACCTCATACCACATTCATCACAACGAAATGGCTTTTCACCTGATAAAAAACATGTAGCAATGTTAATCTAAGAAAATAAATCAATGTTTTTCCATACAATTACCAGGTCAAATACTACATTCTTTATTAGAAGTAGTAAGAGGATTTAAGTCTGCTGCTACTGAAAAACAACATAGGGCTTGTTCACATCACTGTTTTTCCAATAATCAGAGGATGCCTCAAATTATTTTAAGCTTTTATGCTAAAAAAACCAAACCACCTTTAAAACTAAGTCCTTACCCCTCTTTCTAATGTTGATGCAGATGTATATCTTACACCTAACAAATGAAGAATTGCAAAGACAGTCTTCCTGAACTGCTACTACATCATGTAATTTTTAGGGCAGATGATTGTATAAAAATACCTCAATTTTCACACCAAGTCATGAACTCAAACCCATGCCTTCTAGGAGAGAAGTATGCATTTCCAAACTTTGAATATAACATTTTTGAGGGTGTTCCTTATTTTTTTTACATTTTTTCCCTTATTGGTACATAGAATTGAAACAACTGCCTTGAAAAAAACCTACTAGTTTGCTTGGAACTCAAATTTATTTATTTTTTTAAATCTAATTAAAAAGCATTTTATTAAAAAAATTAAGCAGGAAACAAGAAATCTCTGTAGCTGAACTGGTGTTTGCATACTTAAAGATTTCTCATTTTGATTGTTTCATTTGCTTGCTTTTGTTTCTGGTTTTATTCTTTGCTTCCATGAAACACTTGTTCAGACAATATGCACTGCCCTGAATTCATCTGCAGTTCTCCCCTTAATTTTCCTCACAAAGAAGCCCTGCAATGATCCTTTCTGAACTCTACTTTTAATTCTTTTAACTTTTGCCTTACATTTTCCCTCAGATATTCTTTATTTTCCAGGCCTGCCTGACAAAACCTAAAATTCCAAGTACATTGAAAAGTTAGCTTTGCTTTCAGAGAAGTTCACTATTATTTAACAGAACTCACCCCAAACAACAAAGATGTTTCCTCTTAGTATTTACTATGAAATCTTTTGGACTGACATAGAGATCAGGGGTTGTCTTGGCAGCAAATCCGCTTTATTCTGGATACTGCCCTGCACTGATTTTTGGGATACAAACCATCTATGTTTTGTTTCCAGAAATATGCAGACTAGCGCTCTTTTCTAAGGTAGTTTTGTTCTTACTATTTATGTTATGGACTAAGTTTATTAAACTACCAGTAATTAATTATTAACATTTTAAATTTAAAATTAATTGATTTTACTATTTAAAATGTTGTTAGAGTGCATATTTTCCATTTATAAAAGAGATATTTAGCCACATCCTTCTACAAATGGAAATACAGTACCTTAAAATAAGGTGCCAGTTATTTATAGAAACTAGAATAGAAAATATCTGGATTGCCCACACATGTGGGCTCCTAGTCAGATCATTAATGCTCAGAGTATCACTTCCTTAATTCCAAGCAATTTCTAAATCTCTCTCTTTGTAAACCTATGTCTTATTTCCAATTATTAATTCTTACCTCTCCATGTGGCTTCTCAGCCAATCCCTTCCTTGGATGAAATGATTCCAATTTATTCTCTCCCAAATCAAATTATCTCTTCTCCTCAGATCTCTCAGCTTCCATCAGTTCTTTTTCTACAGGCTCACAACCTTGGCATCCTACTTTCACTTGAGTTAGAGACCTTTACCATTTTTCACCTATTAATAATGATAAAATTTTGCTATTTTTCCAGCACCCTTTGTAAGTTGTAACACCTATCATATAAGTCTCCCACACTGTCTATAAGCAAATCCTCCTCTCTGGCCTATTTCTTAACTTTCAAACTCCACTTGCATTCTTCGTGTTCTCTTTATATGTCAGGCACCCTTATGACTATGATGTTTTTTACCCACCAAGCCTGTCCGAACTTTCTGAATCAAATTCCAATCCTTGTCTTCAGTTTTCAGGAAGACGAGGCACAATGTTTAGATCTCACTGTTCTCTTCCATTCCCAAAGTTTACTACCCAATCCTTGTTACTTACTCTTTTCTTTCACTTTGCTCCACTATTCTACTTCATGTTTCTTTTGAATTGCCTCTTCCAAAAACCCTCTTTATGTTGTCTCAAAGTTTGCTTTCAGGCTACCTTAGACTTCTTTTTAGAGAAAAGAGCACCTGTTTGGTGATGAAAACTATCTTGAGTCTTACAGCAAGTCTTACAGTTCAGTTCTGGCATTGAAAAGCTCTCTAAGGAGCTATCCTGCTATCCCAGGAAATGCTGAACACTTCATTAATACACTTACCTGCAGCCTTATCCTCATTTCTGTAAATGAATGGTCATAGGGTTCCTTAACATCTGCCTACTCAAGCTGGCTAGTTACTGGCAGTAGACTCCCCCAGCTACCTATTCCCATTTCAAGTTAAAAAGGGCCAAATGGTTTATGAAGTTTTGTTATGATCACCAGCCATTCTGGAGACTTTCAGGGTACATAAAAAAGCACTGCTGGACATGCCTTAGCAGGGAGAAAATTCCAGGGACATTGCCCTTGTCAGGGCCCTACTCAGCACAACACAGAAAACAGTATTTTTCAGCAGAATTCCAGAACGCTCTGGAAGTAAGATTAAGAAAAATTTGAAACTGATACCATACTTAATTTTGACTTTAATCTTCATAAAGGAGATAATGTTAGAAAAAGATTAAAAATTAATATGAAGGTATGCTTCCAATAATTTCATCCTAGCAGAGGCTCAAACTTTAAATGCCTTCTGCAATTTTGCTGTCCTTTTCAAACAGGATCTATGGGCAAATGGAGGAGATCATTAATAACAGCCTTTTGCTAGTGCATGGAGAATCTAGGACATTTTTCTGAAATGTCTTGGTGAGTGAGACAGAATCAGATGTATAAAAAGAAGTAAAAATTTAAAAATACAATGATTAATGTATTATTTATGAACACAGCCCATGTGTTTGCCTGTGTTGGCAACCTATTAAAACTCAGCAACAGACCTATTCATAAAATGTCATAAAAATACCATGTGTATGAAGGCTATAACAATTATAAACCCTCAGGCATTTTAGAATATAAACAGACAAAAAAACATTATAAAATAACAAAGAAGGCCATAAAAAAGCAGCATGACTGAATAGGAAGGCACTTGAATTGTTAGCTCCAATTGTGCTTTATTTTTTAAAATGTAATCTCAGGTTTTGCGATTAAAATGGAAAGTAGGGTGGCTTACACAATTAGGACACATGAATGCATGAGTGGGTAAAGTGTACAGAAACATCTCCAAGCAAAAAGAAAGCAGACATATTAGGAAAAAAAAAAAAAAAAAAAAAAAAAAAAAAAAAAAAAAAATTCAGCGTCTTTTGAGCCATA
>VXAU01001192.1:19801-49004 GCA_013399695.1 Formicarius rufipectus
AAAATATTTGTGTATCAGTGACTCTTCCCTCTCCTGCAACTGAAATGGCAATTTTCTGTATCATTAGGGACCAGCTTAGCAGCAGGGTTCTAGCACTGCTGCCCTCCTCTACATACAGTTACTTCTAGTAAGTGAATTTTGTATTAATGCAATGTCTGCTTTTAGATGCAACTGTTTAATTATTTACACAGAAAAAGGCTGCTCATTGATTGCTTCATAACTCCCTCACAACACTTCATTTGAAGGAGTGGTTCAGAGAACCAAATTCAAATCAGACTGGAACTAGCTGGGGCACGTGTAAACTGTGGGCTTGTAATAGGAATAAAATAGGGCTACTAAGTGTTACCACTGGCTTTGATTGGCTTAAAATAAACTGGAAAATCAAACATTTAAAAGAGTAAGAGACATTCTGTTCTCCTTCAGTGTTCTGAACCCTGTACAAAAACTAGTGCTAAATGTGATCATTCACAGAGATAAAAATGCAAAACAAAAAGAAGACAAAAAAAAAGGTATTGAATTTGTAAGGAACATTTCTTAAAAGGGTATCAATAATACAAACAGAACTTTTCTTTACTTCCATCGAAGTGAAACACAGACCCACTGCTCACCTTCTTGTTAAAGAAACAAGTTGAAAATTCAGCTTTTCTGGATGGGTTTAGTTATGCAGCCCTGAACAACAGAGTAACTACACAAACAGCTAAGGCCCAGCAGTGAACACTGTCGTATAGAGGTGAAAGCACACACAGGCATGCAGAATGCCAATTAGCTACACTGTACCTGGATAAAGCCAAAAATTAAGCACTAGTTAAATACTTTCTAACTAAATGACTTCAAGAAAGTTTCTTCCACTCCTAGAAGCTGGGTTTCACATGCTTTCTCCTAATCATGTACTAGCTGTCACCTATGAAAACACCCATGATTCAACCATTTAAACACAAGCACCATCTTCAGTTTTCTAAGAAATAACCAAACCACCTCAGGACGCTGAGGAAAGGAGGAAAATAGAGTTATCTTAAATAGTCGGATAACAATATGATTAATTTGTTAAATGGCACCTTTTTCTCTGCTAAACAAAGACTAGCATATGTAAGAGTGGGCATGAAAACCTGCAATCCCACCACAACCACCCCCTCCCTCCAAAGCTTACAATCAACACAAAATTCTCATTAGAGCTAGAAGCTGAATTAAAAAAAGAGAATTAAATCAATTTATATAATATTTGCAGTCAAGCGTTAATTAACCATATTGCCCAGACACTCATTTTCAAAGCCACGTACAGGGAATAATCCTCATTTGAAAAAATAAAAACAAAAAATCTAAAAATGTGAAGACTGCGCTTAAATTTTTGCCTTTTTCTTTTTTTGCAGGGGGGGGGACAGATAGATGAAAGAGACTGAATGAGCATTCTTTTCAAGAATAGTATCTACACAAAGTGGAGGCAGCATGGTTCACCAATTCAGAGCCAGAGGAAAGACTAGGAGCAGAACAAAGACACTGGACAGAAGAATGGAGGACTCTTCTGTGGCTAACTGGCTGAAGGAAACCTACTTAGTCTGGACTCATGGCAACCTAGGATACAAAAATCCCATAAACAACAGGGCATTTGTGCATGTAACTCCCTGTACACTGCTCTGAAAATTCATTTTGCAGAGTTTTTTTCTCCCTCTCAACCCTTACACATGCACACACTGCACTGCGTGTTAGTAGCTTTCATATGCATTTAAATGCTACAGCCAAGAAACACTGTGCACATTCACCAGCTCTGCTTTTCTGACAAAGAGGCTGAGAAATTGGCATCTAGTCCAAAAGGGACCATATTACAAAATATTTAAAGAGGGATTGAAAGGCCATGCACCAAAATGCCAAAAACCCAATGAAACCAAACCTGTTAAAGAATGTGGTTCTGTGTGGTGCAACAAGATAAAAAAATAGACACGTATAAACTTCAACTTGCTTTGATTTAAAACTTTGGGCCTTATTTGACCTATACTGAGTATTTTTAAACTAAGATTTATTTTAGAACATTAAACCTAAAAGAAAAAGTGGTTGAAAAGCTGAGACTAATACCTTTGGGGTTAGGCATTTTGGCCATTTTAGTCCTGGCACTTTTCCATCAAATGCCAAAACAAACAAACAAACAAACAAATAAATCTATGGAAATGGAATTTGGAAGTCCCCATTGTCTGAATTAACTTGATACAACAAAAGATAGGACTGCTTAACAAACCTTGACTTTTATTAATACACAAACTTCAGGATTTGCTGCTCTGAGGCTATTTATAGAAAACTACTTTCAGATCTGCTTACTGGAGTTCATACTCACTTTACAGCCAAAAGGAAAGTGGAGCAAGTTGAAAGCACAAAATTAATTTCTTTGTGAAAGTTTTATAACATGTGTTAAGTTAGAACAAATTACAACAGGGTTTTAGGCTGCATATTTATTGCCAGAAACCCTGCCTGAGTAGGGAAACAGTTTTTAAGCACGCCAGTAAAGATACTCAAGGCACTATACTCACCAGTATGAATCTTCTCATGCCTCTGTAGCAGGTACTTCTGTATGAAACGCATGTCGCACTGACTGCACTGAAATGGTTTTTCACCTTGAACAATATAATTCCACATCCATAAGTTAATAACTACACACTGTTGTTTCTGATAACTACTTTTGAGGAATATTAAAATGTCTATTAAAGAAACCAGCATCTGAGCGAATTCCAAAAATACTCTAATATCAAAAACCATTAGCCTTACTAAGTATATGAACTGCACAGTTCTTTCCATGATCCTAAGAGTCACATTAAGACTAGCATGGAAGAGTGATCTGGAATGGCTGTAATTTCCTCATGAACAAGATCAATCACGATGCTGGCATAAGACTGCATTCAGGATACTGGTAAGCTATTATAATGGTAAGTACCTTTTTCACTTCTCCAAACCAGAGAGATATCTCATCAGGCAAATAAGCAGCCGGAGCACATTTTACAAAGGGGTCAATTTTGGCACTTAGGCTACAAGTCAACCCATTACTTTCTGATAAAGAAAGAAAAGAAACCTTGTAAACATTTAGGTCTTCAGTTTATTAAACATATGTTGATTTATTTTTTGTCCTGGTATTCTTTTGACACTTTGGTGCATGGAATCTCTAAGCTTAGATGCCAAGTTAACTACACTCTTAAAACTGAAATTCGCATAGAGCTGAAAACATTTTTAACATTAGTAAACAACTCTTTATATAGTAGAAAAAGACAAATTTGAAGTCAAGCAGTACCTGTATGAATGAAGACATGTCTCTGTAAATGGTAGTTGGTTCTAAAGGCAGCATTGCAATGCTCACAAACATGAGATTTGTGGGTTTTCAGACCAAGTGATCCATCCTCATTTATTGTAAGGATCTATTTTAAAAAGAGTAAAATTTGTTCTCACACTACCCTCTAAAGGTGTCTTATTAACTACAAAAAAAAAAACACATTAATTTTTGCAATGCAGAAGATTTAAATATTTCAGGTAAAACAATGCTAATTTCTACAAAGCTATGCGTTAAGCGTCTAGTACACATTTCCAGTTGCAGTTCAATCCAACTTGTTTCTCATGGTGTATTAAGAGATATTTCAGCAGGACGGAGGCAAAAGCAGCTCATGGAAAAACAGCTTAGAGCTTCCCTAGTCACAGCTGAGTCACTTCATACGCTACTGTTTACTTTGTCCATCTGTTGGAAAGGATGCAAAGTAACCAAATCACCACTGGGCACTAAAACATGGATAATCATATTTTACAGTGAAAGGGAAAAGTTACATCCTTTTTTCAAGTCATAAGGCTAAATGTTTGCTATAAGGCATTAAAACTTAACCAGGATAGTCATATAAATCATCTACATCTATATAATACCAGTAGTCTCAAGAGGCAAAATTATATTTTAAAAGCAAAACCCAAAAGGTAAACAACCAAGAAAATAGTATTATTCTTCTCCTCTTTCAGGTTTTTCACTCAATAAATTATTGCTCACTCAATATATATATTAAAGCATCTCCTTAACGAATTCAACTTGCCACACTCAATTGCTTTGCTGTCAAACAAAGCCACTATTTTCACATTAAGTTAAAAAAAACTTGTATTTAAAAAAAAAAATTGCACCATAAATAGCTTATTTGATAATGCAAATCACAGGTTTCCTCTAATTTCTCATAAAGGAAAAAGAAAGAAAAAAAAAAAAAAAGGAGAAACAGATCCCAAACTCTCTACTATCTCTGGCAAGAGAATAAGAAAACCGGTAAACCAATTATATTTCTCAAAGTCTTGCTTAACTGGAAACAGAACCATAAAGAAGAGCTTAAGTAACCTTAAATAAAACAGTTTAGTCCCTTGTTATTAACAAAAAAATGAAAGTTTGCTTGTGAAACACATCTGCAATTTCATCAGCTATGGCGTTTTAGGTTTTATGATAATGACAGTGATGAGAAAGAGAGAGTCAATAACTGAAACAGTATCTCTGCAATAGTAGCAAATACTGTAGGATCTGCTTAATTTTAAATTCTGCTGCATCACAACTCAGCAAGAGTGAAAGTCTTGGGCTAAAAAATTCTTGTGCATTCACTCTGAAGGACAAGTACATTCATACGTTTGTAAGAGCGGTATGTTACTGCTCCAGTCACAGAGAGAAAGAGTTACAGAAACTGTTCTGTAACAACATACCGCTGATGAAATGGACTGGGTCTTTAAAACAAATTTAAACACATGTTATGAAATGCTTTTCATATATTATATTGAAATTTTAAAATAATTGTGCAGAAAATATACTTCATGTCACAGTTATCCTAAACCTGGGCGCTTCTGCTGCATCTATTCATTGTACCATCCCTTAAATGAAGAAAGTTAACTTTGTCCACGCAGTTTCCCTATTAAAAGCAAAAAAGCTTGTGCATGTGTGTGTGTGTGCATGCGTGTGTGTACGTGTGTGCACGTGTGTGTGTGCATGGAAGAGGGAAAAGGGGACAGGATTCATAATAGCTAATGACTTTACTTATCTCTATCTTAATACCAGATAGAATTTAAAATGCTTCAGTATGTTAACTAACTTCCATTTGTCAAAGTTCCAGCTGCTGTTTGGAGGGAAAATCAACCCCATTACTCTGGAAATACTAAAACTGCAGTAGGCTTTCACCTATGTCAGTCCTTCAGCTTTTTTCTGCCTTTCTATTCTGACAAGTCTGAAAAAGGGGAAGAGAGACTGAAAAACAACCTGCTTAATTATTCTCCTGATCATTTTTCAATCCTTTGTCATCTCAAAAGACTAAACCTGGCAGATTGGGAGATAAAAAGGAAGCATGCAAGTACATATCTGTAGAAAGAGGGACACATGCCTCTCCTACCTTGCCATGTTTCCATGGAAGTGATCTGTGGATGTACTCAACCTAGATCTCCTTTTTCTATCAAAGGGAGAAGTGAGAAAAAAATGCACAGGATTTGGAACTTGCTTCCACACCCAATCTGAAGCAATTTCTCAACTTTCCAAGAATACTACAGGCGCAACCTTATTTGACAGTGCTTTGAGGAGGACTGGAGGGTCCTGCTCCCAGGAAAACAAAAAGGTTTGGGAGATTTTTTTGATGTTACGGTGAGTTTTCCTTCAATGTACAAACAATTTGGGTTGATTTCTGAGTAGTCTTATTTTAATTCTACTATGTGATAACATATAACTGATTTCTGTCTATCAGAGCAGCCTGTTTATGCTCTATTTTAAGTCTGAAAATTAATATTGATTTGGGGAATTACTAGAAGATATAACACTGCTACCTCATGAGGTGAAATGATTCTGGTTTTATCTGAAGTGCTTCTCAATAGAAGAAAATTGTTTTCAGACATACAGGGATACATACTCTTCATGAATGGATCTACAAAACAAATTTTGAAGTAACAAACCAGCAGCTATGGTAAGAATCTTTTGATATAAATAAATACATATATGAAGATGATTATGACCACAGGAATTTTCCCTACCAGTAAATTATTTTTTATATATTAGTAAACTTTTTAGAATTTTCAAAACTACCATTTTAGATTTCTTTTTAAAAACTTTTCACTACTATGCATGAAGCATATAAAATTATCAGGCTCACAGAAAAGCACAACTATTATAAGATAGATACAGAATAATGATTTATAAATTGTCTACAAAGTTACTGACTCATAATTTAAAAAAAATATTTGCAGAGAGAACTGCCTGGAGAGACAGATGTTAAAATATGTCAAGAGTTCATGTTGCTAAAAAGAGTTCAAAGAAAAACACTGTTATATCAGTTTTGTTTTGGGTCTCTGGTGAACTTCAGAACTGCATCTTTACTGAGCAAACAAACAATTTCCAGCCTAACTACTTCAAATGCTAATGAAATTAGTCATAGTCAACCAAATCTTCAGGTCCTTTTAATCTTGGTTTTGCCAAATCAATGTCTTACTTTTGCTGGTGAACGCTGTTTTCTTTTCTTCTTTTTCTGCATATCTACTGGCTCTCGTATTTGTTTTTTGTCTCGTTTCTGCTGTTCAGATGCATCAGTAAAGGTAATTTCTTGCTTTACACTGATCTGTTAAGATACCAAGTGCCAGTTTCAGGTAAGGTTCTCACTACAGAAAAGCAATTTTTCAATTTTAGAAGATGACAAACTGCTGAAACAGAAAACCTTTTTCTAAGGGAATTATCTTCTGGCTTCATTCTTTCAGAAATTTAAGTGAAAGGAAAAATATTTAAATAAAAAGGGCACAGTTAATTTCCTCAATGACATTTTGATGTATCCTTTCATTCATCTCCCAAGGTCTTTTTTCCTGACCTGTTGTGATTTTGAGATCAGTTCTTATGTTAAAATCACTTCCATCTGTAAAACCATTCAGTTTTTCATACCTATTTTACTTTTCTCCATGCTGTTGTCAATGCAAGATTTAACGGAATAGTTTATTATATATTTAAGACAGAAGTATTCTTTATGGAAAAAAAAAAAAGAAAAAAGACCAGTTCAAATGAAGGTTTTGTTAAAAAAAAAATTCTTCATCTAATGTGAACTTTAATAAAGACCATGATACTCTTACATTTTTCTAACACCTGAACCACCTGATCTACAGCTAACAGAGTTGTGTTTTTACAGTGCTACCTTTCTGAAGGTTATTCTTCATGTGTAAGGCTATCTACTTTTATAGTCCTGGTAATTGTCCTTTATGTTTGAGGGTAACAGTGATGATGTGCTGCATTACAGGCAGATGCTCTGTTTTCAAAAGGAAGTCATCTATGTGCTCTCTGGGAAAGCCAAGGTATGCCTTCTATGAGATATTGTGGAGGGGCATATTTATGGTCATGTATGAAGTGTCACAGTCCAACCTGCAGTGTGAATGCAATTGCTAAGCGTCCACATACCTTAAAAACATACAAGATGCTTCCTATAGCAAAAGCAACTAAATAGTACTATGAACAGCATAAACATATGCACCTTTTAATAATACTATTTATTCTGGTTTGCAGTTACCCTTGAACACTGAATATACTTAAAAGGAGCACATTTTAATGCATTAGTTCTATGGTAACAGCCTGCTTATAAAATATTTATAAAACAGATACTTAAAGATTATACTTAATTGGCAAAATTTATCCACAGCCAGAGGCATATGACATTTTCAGAAATAGCATCCATTCATAAATATTTTGATAATCAAAATCCAAACAAGCAATTAATAGATTCTTGCCAGAGTAGGATTAGACTACCAGATCAAGCTTCCTAGTAATATCTCCAATATTTCACAAAGAAATTGCTTACAGGGACATTAACAGCATACTGCAGCCCTTGAGGAAGTCTATCTTGCGCATCCATTTCGTCATCATTTTTTACCGTCTCCTCATGGACCATGAGTTCATCATGTGAAATCATCTCTTGCTGTCGAAGTTCACTTTCCTGTAACACTTCATCTGTTGCAAGAATTTCCTGGTGTGGCATAGTCCGATCTTGAAGCACTGCCTCTTGCCGTTCTCTCGATACTCCAGACTGGTCAGATACTGCACCCATCCCTACCATAGCCCTGGATGACTGCATTTGGTCTATGCCACCACATTTAAGAAATAATCCTCCCAGCTTGTCTTCAATGTTCATTCTTAAGTGCAATTACCTACAAAGAAAGTTTTAATAGTAAACATCTATAGTTGGTGTGCTTGCTTAAAATTTTTTACTTAAAAACATTTTATAAGAACTCATGTCAATACTCAACATACACACATGCACTCCTAAAAGTGATACTGAGTAAGAGGCAAAAGTTGGATATCTTGGTGCAACATGAAAAGATTCTCCTTTCACCCACATCCATGTGTGCACAAGTGAACACAAAAGGTTTCAAATCAAAGTGCCTCCCAACTACTGGCAAAATAATGGTAATTAAAGGATAGCCAATTCCTCCTCATCATCCCTTAGAAAACTTTTATTTTTTTTATCCTGAGTGCCCTTTTAACTCTGTTCCTTTTTTCCATTTTGACTGTCTTTAACAAATGCCTCTTTCATTTTGATCCTGTTCTCCCTATTTCCTTGTCCTTTACATGCCCTTTTCACTGCTGCTACCCCAGGGCTGCTGGAACATCTTAATATACACAAGTGAGAGAAAACTGGGCTGCATAAAAAGCAGAGTGGCCAGCAGGTTGAGTAAGGTGATACTTCACTCTCAAGACCCCATATGGAGTGCTGCATCCAGCTCTGGAGCCACAATGTAAGAAGGATGTGGAACTGCTGGAGCAAGTCCAGAGGAGGCCATGAAGATGCTCAGAAAGTTGGAGCACCTCTGCTACAGTGACAGGCTGAGAGTTGGAGTTTTTCAGGCTGGAGAAGAGAAGGCTCTGGAGACACCTTAATGAAGCCTTTCAATACCTTAAAAGGGGGCTTGTAAAATGGGGACAAACTTTATAGCAGGGCCTGTTGCAATAAGACAATGGGTAATCATTTTAAATTAAGAGATAGTCGATTTAGATTAGATAAAAGGAAGAACATTTTTACAATGAGGGTGCTGAAATAGTGGCAGAGGTTGCCCAGAGAGGTGGTGGATGCCCCATCCAGGGAAACATTTAAGGCCAGGTTGGATGGGGCTGAGCAGCCTGATCTAGTTGAAGATGTTCCTCTTCGTTGTAGCAGGTTGGGTTAGATGGCCTCTAAAAGTCCCTCTCAGCCCAAAGCACTCTGTGATTCTTTGAAAATGCAATTTTCTGGCTAAAGGCATATATCAAATGAAGACTATAGAGAGGTCAGAACTGTTGATAAAAAAGGCATTCACTTTCACATTCACTAAGCAGGAGCATTATTCAGGAAATATAAATTCCAATCATGAAATGCAATACCATTAAATTGACTTATGTTACACAGATAGATATAAAATCATAATATTCCAACAAGTGTCATGACATTAGTAATTGGTTTTTAACACAGAATGGCAAGTGGAGCTGGAAGTAGCAGCATCTTCTCATTCTACTAATTATAATATATGCAAGATAGTTCTACAACTCTTCTCCTTGGGCATACTGAATAGCACAGTGGCCTTGCCTGCTTCTTCAGACAGACACACCAACAGACAGACATCCTTCCTCCATGACTACCTCCCCACAGTTGGAGGGCAAAGGCTATACACAGAAAGGCTACAGCAGACACAGGAGTGAGAGCAGAAGCACAGGGGAGCTGGACAACACACAGCAGACCCAGCCAAAGCACCAGACAGGGATCTCAGGGACTATTAAGACAGCACCTTTGATTTTGATGCACTCAGAATTACGATACAGAAGTGATGTTGGTATATTGCTGCTCATCAGCTTCAAATTCTGTCCCTCTGAGAGTGCAGCAGAGAGAAAGGCTCCATCTCCATTCAGGTCTTAAGTCAGAGGCTGTGATGCTCTCCCTGCAGCTCACAACGCAACTCATAACCAAAGAAATCAGGTCTCTGCCTAAAACCATCAGGGCCATCACGCTGCAGAACTGCACCACTACAGTCCCCTGCCAACATGCAAATGGTACACCTAATGTCTAAATTTCCATTTGCAGTTTGATCCATCTGATCCCCATCTAAATAATTTTCTTCACCAGGAAAATAATTTGAAAATTGTCAGTGTATCTTACACATTTGTGAAGACTTGGTACCAAACCACAGAGAGTTTACAAAATAGATAGGGGTTTCCCTTTAGGTGAGATCCTAGAGAACATGGAAGGAACAGAAGCCATCGCAGAAACAGTTGAAAAATCTCACGCTTCGTTTCAAATATTTTTGCATTTTATTTCAAATATTACTACTGGTTCTTCATCTTCTGAAAAGTAAAATTAACTCAATTTCTTAAAAGAACAAAGAAAAAAAACCAACTCACCATGCACCCCAACAAAGAAAGTTAAAAGCCCATTAACACCATCTGATAGCAATTCATGTCTTACAACTTGAAAGTGAAAGAACACTATTCTCTATCATGAAAGCTTCTAAACTTTTGACTATATCAAAGAAAAGCTGACAGACAGGATGGTCTGATTTCTCTGAGTTTCAAATAACTAAGACGCATGCCAAATATAGAAGCTTTTCAGTCAAATATTTATTATTTTTAGTAAGCCTTGCTTTGCTGGAAGTCAGGAGGACAGAGTCACCAAGCTAAATCTCTTTATACATGAAATGTCATCAATATTTTTAATATTCTTCCTTCCTACATAAAAAGCCCATTTTAGGGACCAAAACGACCTATGACAGGAGAAGAACATGGAAAAAATCTGGTCAGAGCATTTATGCTTGCAATTGGCCCTATTTTGTTCTACGGCATTTCTAACATAAAGTTTGAAATCAAGCTCTTGATTTTCACAGGATCAGTCTTCAAATAAGGACAGTTCCTTAATGCCTTGAGTAGTGCTGAGCTAAAAGTTTACTCTCAAATTAATCCAGTTTAGAGTAAGAGAATGAGATTTCAGATGTCTTCAAGGGAAAATACAGGTCTGGTATGCCACACAGCCACCTGCAGACATTATATAATCCATGAAGTATTTTTTGGAAGTAACTGGGAAACCATACTGATAGTTTCTCAGCAATAACACAATCAAACAAACAAAACCAGGCACAGCACTAAGGCTGTATTTTTCCCACCAATGCAGATCTCCCAGAGAGATCTTGCAACAACATCCTAAAAGAAGAAAATTAGGATGAATTTATCGTCTTATTGGTGTGGGATACTCTGTGCTAATTAAGAAATGTGAGATAGAACTGAAGTTTGAAGAATCTGCCTTGCATGGAGCATCTTTTGCTAAAGATGGTGCAAAAGACCTAAGATTGAGACTGGTCCCTTCAGTAGAGCATTCTAAATATCCAGCTTGCCAGATAGACTCCAAGGAAAATAAACAGATATATCTACTCATTTCAGCCTTTATCCCAAGTTAACCCATACCCCAAGCACATCTCACACAGACCGTCATTCACTATGCTTTTGTTCCACACTACAGAAATACAACAGTGTAAGTTCAGAGCCGATTCTCCAAAGGAATGACGTGGACAGGTACTAAAATACGAGAACTCAAGACGCTGAAACACATTTAAGGGAGAACAAACAGTATCAAGTGTGAGAACATGGTGGCCTTAATCTGTCTGCTCAGGCCATTGACAAAAACAGCACAGAAGGTTGTTTCACATGGAGGATGCTGCCACATCACTGAAATTAGGTATGAATTCCGGAAATCCTGGATTTAAAGATACTTCCTGGCAGGAAGGTAGGCAGACAGAGAAGCTGAGTATTTAACAGTGCTACTCTCACCAACAGAGGCAGGAAGCCTCATGACATGCTGAACCTTAGCACAGCTGGCAAGATCCAGCGGGTGCCCAAAGGACAGGCCAGCTGCGTACTGGTGTTTATTGGTCCTGCTGGTTCTCTCAGTTGCAGAGGATATGGAAACAGTTTCTTTCTCACCCTGACTAGTAGGTTTAGCACAGTCATGCAACTAAAAGCGCTCAAGTTGTTTTCCAGTCATGATCTTGAGTCATATCAGAAGCAGTGCAGTAAGTGCACTGCTTATTGAATCAGGCTTTCAAACATCTGGATTTACATAGAAAAATAATGAGAACTCATAGTGTTAGGCTACATATTCTAAATGACTAAATGCAATGGAAGCTGCATGACCCCCAGGTAAAGTTTTAAAACCAAGAGGTAATGTTTTAAAACACAGAACCACAAACAAAAGTAGGCTACTAATCCAAACAAGAAGCACCCCAATTGCAATTAATTCAGTAAAACACATGTAATTTGTCAACTGACACCTTTTGGTTCACATAAAAGGAATCCTATCATTTAAATTGAAGATGAGGTGTTCTTGGAAGAATGACAGTGTGCTAACGGACGTAAGCTAAAAGCATTCAAACAAGCTCATTTTAGCCTGCAAAGATTAAATACTTATTTTAAGTGCAAGATGCATCTGTGAAATAAAGATCAACTTACTTTGAGATTATCTCTAGGGAAGCTACAAAAATACAAACCATATATACACACTCACATTTCTTGGCATAAGACACTGTTGTGTTTTCCATGAAATTTTAGAACTTCTATTAAGCCTCACCAAGTAATCTCACAGTATTTCTTTGAGTACATATAGTTTCTCTATAAATTCACAGAAAAAGAGTTGACAACAAAATGGCTAAAGTATCCATTTTCCTTGGTAGAGGTTTTCCAAGCCTTTACTCCAGGAAAAGTATCTCATGAGAGATGTCAACAGGCAAAACCTCCTGGGTACACAGACGTTCTTGGGGAGAGGGGAAGAACTGCACAGAAAAGGTCTCATGGGACCCTTCAGCACCTTCTCCTTTCACAGGGTGCCCCACAGCTGCTTGAAGAACATCTCCATCCAGTGAAACACATTGCTTCATTTCAGAAATTACTGCTTCGCCAAACCCTACAGCTGTACTTCAGAACTATTCATTTCAGTAACCCTGACATCAGTTTTTCCAAATACTGGTGCAGTAAGTTGGAAAGCTAAGCAGTAAAGACATATTCCTAATTGAAGAAACAATCTATTAAACAAAAACATACTACATGAAAAGCATGACATTTCAATTCAGAATCAAAAATTAAAATACCATCAAGAGAAAACATTAATTGGTTCAAAAAGTCTGCTGAGATGGTGGATGCTACAAAGTAAAGCTCAACAGAGACCCTGAAGGAAAGTAGTAAAACTTGTTTGCCACCATAGTACAACACATGGTCCAGCTTTTTTTCTCCACTTTGACTGATGGTGGGGAAGGGTTATTCTGTCTTCTCCCTTCTTTTCTTAAGCAAGAAGTAAACCATTATTTGCCCAAGTGAGCAAGTACCCAGAGACACTAATGGGGTGCACTTTAAAAATAAAATTCATATGTTCAGAAATAGATGAATTCTGTAGTTAGGATTCAAAACACTATTTAGAGAGGTGAGAAAAAAATATGGTTTAAGGATTAACCACAGAGACGAAAGATGAAAATCCTCTGCAGTTCAGTAAATATTTGTAGAACAGAACTAATTTAATGGTCCTGCTTTGTTTTTCAAAGTAAGACTTTTTCTATCTGTAAACAATGTCCTGAAAAAGTCTTTGTTGTTTTAAGACTTCTCTATTTAAGTGTTAAAAAGCAGATTTTTTTTACCTTCTATACGCCACTCAACCTTCTTTTGTATATTATCTTCTCTCTACTTTTCCAAGCCAAAAAGAAACAAAAGAAAGTTGAGGGAAACAGGAAAATAAAGTTGTTAAAATTTAATTATTCTTATGGCTTAACCTTAGCTCTTTCTGAAAGATTCTAGCAAAGACTCAAGAGAGAAATATGACTTCCATGTACAGCGATAAATTGTGTTTGACTACCTTTTCTGAGATACAACAACCCAAACACAAGAGCCAGGATACACAACAGCAATTCCAGCTTGCCTTTAGCAACTCAATACTGTTCTAATGAAAACACCTACCTCCAAGATTCCCATCACAAAAGCAGACACTGAGCTCAGTTCAAGATATTACACAGTTTCAGGGTAACCTTACACTAGAAGTAGTCTGATGACATTATTTAAGTTCCACATTTTGGGAAGTGTGTTTTCATTTAAGGTAAGACAAGGCAAGCTTCCTAATGAACAAATACCTGAAGCTACAGAACACGTACCTGAGCACATTCCTACCACTTCCACAACAGCCTTTGGAAGAATGAGTTTGTGCAGGGCCCAAAGCACAAAATGCATAAAGGTTACTAGTGCAAATGCACACAGAGTAAGCTTTTAAAAACGCAATCTGGGGAAACCCTTAGTTTCTCAGGGCTCATCTCTATGGTCATGCTACAATGATTTGTGATAATCTGCACACTTAAATGAATATAGTGTATATACAATCTGTGCAAGTCCCTAAATGAACATTCTTCTTTTTTTCCTTCCTTATTTGTGAAATTCACTTTGGAAAGGTTTATTCTGAATTTTTAAAAAACCCAATCACTGTATAATCAGAACAGTTTACTGGCATGAATAGTAAAACCTTTCTAAATTGCCAAACTTCTATAAAATCAACTTAAACTATTAGGCTGTTCCAGTGGGACATTTGGTGTGTTTTCTTATTTACCCAGCTATTAGTGATACAGCTGCAAGAAATAACCTGATACACAGGCCACCTGCCCAAAGGGCAGTGCCCTGCACAGCTCTCCCATCAGACCTCTTGTTGCCTTCTCTGGGCTGAGCACTGTGCAACTGAGGAGGGAGTTGGTCAAAAACACACCCAAAGTCAGGAAGTTTTGTTTGGATCAGTGGGACCATGCAGGTGGGGCATACAGGAGATCCGTGGTGAAGAATCAGGGAGGAGGGAACAGGACTGATTCCTTCAGCAGTGGTCAGATCAGATTAAAGTGTGTTGTGAAACTGCTCCACAAATGGGATGCACACACACAAATGAACACCTTACAGACATATCCAGCGGCTATGCCAAATTCAGATCAGGGGAAAAATGTGTATCTACATTCCCAAATGCTTTTTTCCTGAAAGGAAGTATAAAAGTCACCAATAACTCTGCAATTCCAAATTCCTAATGCTAAGGGACAGGAACATGGCTTAATATTTAAAACTACTAATATTTAAGCATTTCCATGAATAAAACTGCCATCAACGCAAACCCCTCCAAAAGAAAGAAAAAATCAGAACAGGTTCCTAATGTCCACTTTAAATCCCTATCACACTATGAAACATATTGAGTAGTTTCACCACATCAGAAAGCAAAAAATAATATCCTACTTAACGGTTCTAAATAAAGAACATCAAATAAAATTATCTCTTCTCCGTATTCAAAAAATAAGACACAGCAAAAAGAATGACTTTTAAATTAACACACAAGTGTTTCTAAGAATGAATCAGAATGTGTTGACTTGCAAAATGAAAGTAATTAAATATAAATCAGCCTGAAATGCTCACAGATCATAAAATCAACACATTCTAAAAGGCAACATACGATACAAACACTCATGACTTGCTGCACAGTTACTTCTAAGTGCTCCACGTTGCTGAACACATGCCAGTACAGGACCGGAGCCCACCAAGATTTACTCATATGGAGCTGTGAGTAGTCCTACTACAATCAACAGGATTACTCACAGAAAATCTACTTATCATGCATAAAATTATCCATGCATGAAAATCTTTGCTACCTTTCCTATCCCAAAATCTCTACTTGATCATCACCAACATAACCATAATCTAATATCAAATATGCCTACGGAAAAGCTTCTGATACTGTACCAACAAAGTCAGTTACACATCAAAATCCACAGGGATGTCACCAAGGTAGCAAACATACTTTAAATAGTCCAAAAATCATAGGCAATGTTACATTTTATCTGTGGGGGGGAAAAAGCCCCTGGTTTTGTGACACTAAATTGTAATCTGCTAGAAAATAGTTATTTTTGAGAATTTATCTGGAATTTCTACCACTGTAGAGTTAACCTCAAAAGAATAATGAAGAATTTCTGGCCTTGCATTATGAAACTTGAGCACTCAGAAGTGCTCACTCTGGGGACTTCCAATGACGTTTATATTCAGAAAAACAAGCACTACACAAAACTAAGGCTCCCCAGCATTTTCTAAGCACTTGTAATAATTTATAATTTCAGTCCAACTGGTGAAAGTTTTGTGAAATTCCATATATTACATGCATGCCTCAGGCTGAAACTTTATAAAAGTATCTCAGATAATGTATCAAATGTGTTTTTTTCATTTGATTTAGCTAACACTGCAGTTCTAACACAAAGCTGAGCCAATCTAAGAGCCAATGGTCATTGAAAAAGGCAACCCTGATCCCTGCTCCTAATTGAGAGTCCAACCTACTTTTAGTACCTACTATGATGCTCATATAAAGACACACTTGTTTACACTCCATCAGCCTGGTAATCTTTTTTTTCCCCAGTTATTAGTTTTCTGAGGTTAATTCACTGACTGGATTTACCACAAGGACAGTGTGCCAGAACTGCTCAAACCAGGTGCAGGAGTGGACCCTTCCCTGTTCAGCATTCACTGCCTAACTCTCTCAGTCCATCTCATATATTTTCAACTTAAAAATAAACAGAGAAGAAAAATTTGTTCCTTTTCTAAATTTTTTTTTTTTTTTAACAAGCCCTTGAATTCCTTGGGTCTTACTACTCCTCTACTATGTGGAAGGATCTGTGAAGCATCTCTACTCATCACTAGCACTATGCTACTGCTGCTTCACAGATGATAACCCACTATCACTCTGTTACCCTACTGGTCCAAATGGCAGAGGTCGGTATACATGTGTGCATATATGCCTTATCCTTGGAGGATAAGGAATTGGCTCAATGGTTGCACTTGGAGAGCTGGGGGTCAGTGGCTTGATGTCCAAGTGGACACCAGCGACGAGTGGGGTTCCTCAGGGGTTGGTACTGGGACCAGTGCTGGTTTATCACCTTTGCTGGTGACATGGAGAGTGGGATCAAGGGCACCTCAACCAGTCTGCCAACAAGACTGAGCTGCACAGTGGGGTTGACACCCTGGAATGAAGGGGTGCATCCAGAGGGATCCTGACAGGCTTAAGAGATGGGCTGGACTTGAGGGTGTTGGTTGATGAGAAGCTCAACATCAGCCAGCAATGTGCGCTCACAGACCCGAAAGCCAGTTATGTTCTGGGCTGCATCAAAAGCACCATGCACAGCAGACTGAGGGGATTCTGCCCCTCTACTCCACTCTGGTGAGACCCCACCAGGAGTGCTGCATCCAGGTGGGGGGCCACAATGTAAGAAAGATGTGGACCTGCTGGAGTGAGTCCAGAGGAGGCCAAAAAGATGATCAGAAGGCTGGAGCATCTCTCCTGTGCAGACAGGCTGAGAGACAGAGCTGTTCACCCTGGAGAAGAGAAGACTCCAGCAAACAGCCTTCCAAGTACCTAAAACAGGCCTAGAAGAAAGCTAAAGAGGGACTTTTTACAAGGGCCTGTAGTGGCAGGAGAAGGGAGAATGGCTTTAAACTGAAAGAAGAAGAGTGTAGATTGGGTATTAGGAAGAAATCCTTGACTGTGAGGGCAGTCAGACACTGTAACAGGTTAACATGGGAAGTTTTTGATGTTCCACCCCTGAAAGTGTATTCGAGGCCAGGTTGGATGCGGCTTTGAGCAACCTGGTCTAGTGGAAGGTGTCCCTGTCCATACTAGGGGGGTTGGAACGAGATGATCTTTAAGGTCCCTTCCAACACAAACCATTCTATGATATGAGTCCATGCATACATATAACAGAATTCCTGGTGGTTTTTTCCAGATTGCTTTTTAAAAATCCTTAAAATCCTAAATATTCTTTATACACTGAAACCCCTGGGAGAATACAAGAACTTGCATGCAAACATACAGAAGTTTCAGGGACTGCCCTCACCGGGGTACCTTGGTTCATCATAATTCAGCTTTCCAGCCTACTGGTAGTGTGATTTTCATTTTCTTTTTAATAAAAAGATTCTAAATATACATGCACATGCAGATACATACATACATACATACTATATATATATCTTTTTCTACAGCACACTGGATGCAATGCTCCATAAAAACAAGTGAAACTAGTAAGATTGCTTATAATATCCTTGTTCCATTCGTTCCAAATACCAAAACGTGTAAATGAGTCACAGAGCACATAAAAAGAAAGCCACAGCCATTTAGGCAGTTAACTTGCAAAATAGGATCCATGCCTACACACGCCATTTCTACCACATTTTTTTTTAAATAGGTGATCAATAATTATACTTCCCACATTTTCTGGGTGCTTATCCTGACACAGTTGGATCAAATTCACCTAAAATGCTGAGTACTCAAGACTGCAATTAAATCAATTACAGAAATACTTTAAAAACACAAAGATAATGCATTGGTTTTTTTTTTTTTAAAAAAAAGCTCTTAAAGGGCTCAATGTACATCTACATCAAACACAAATTTTTATCTTACTCACAGACACCAATTCTCCAGCCATAAAATAAGAAATATCCATTTCCTTTCCCCGAGGCACAGTAAAATACTTGTAATAATAAGCAATGTTCAATATAGGTCACAAGGGTGAACTAATCAGTTTATAGTGCTCTTGTTCCTGCAGCCAGCACAGCTCCTGAGGGGAGAAGGCAGCATCCCTCAGATGGCCAGGTAAGGCTACCCCAGTTACTTAGATAACTACTATGAGGAGGTGGGTGAGAGGGGTCAGGCCTTTCCCAGGACTTAATCACTGATGAGAAAGCACAGCCAACCAGAGGGTTTCCACTAACAGGGAGTAGCCACTTTGGTGGAGAATCAGGAATAGGACACACCTGTGTAGGACTGCCATCCAGAAAAGGTAAGCACAACAGTAAGTCTGAAGAGAGAAACACTGGTTACCACCATGATGTAAGGGAACTGTGAAAGATTTGGCTTCTTTTCACAGCTCTGCCACTGCTTTTGGACACACCTGTTATCTTGGCAAATCCCTGTGCCGTCTTTCCACTTCCTTGTCTCTAAATCAGGTGCAATGACCCACCTAGGATTTAGATGTGAAGTGAGCAGTAGGAACTATCTATGAGGGCCTCATAAGCCTACTGACAACCATTACAGACATTTCACAAAGAACTATACTCATTCTGCCTTCAGAGCAGAATTAAGTAGAGCATACTAAGAGACCATGTGTTATGCAATGAAAAGAAAGCCATTATTCAATGCTTATTCAATTTAGACACACACAAAAAGGTAGGGGCTATTTAGTATCACTAAATACTACAGTAGAATATTAAGGCATAATACATTAGTAATACAATGAGGATGGTAAAATTAAATGGCATGGGCAAAGCTCAATGCCACAATTTTAATGCTTGCATGCTTGACTTACACGTAAAATTGCTCTTTTAAAAGCATGCTTTTCTTCTAATATCTTTACTTCAGCTTCATTGTTTTCTAAAAGCCATCTGCATGCATTAAAGAAAAACAGTTACTACAGAAAAATTCAAGACAATTACTTAACACATCCACACAGACTAAATAACATTGGACAACAAGCTAACAAAAGTATAAACAAGAAGGTTTTGATCAAAAAACCAGGAAGTTGGCTGTAAAAGTGATCTCAGAGATTCTGGAAGACATTTCTCATTTACATATATGACAGCATATGGAAACTTTACATGAAAAAAAACAACACTGTTCTAAACCATAAATGAGAAGGACATGAATAATAGCAAAACAGATTTTAGAGAGCACAGATATTTCTAGATCTTGTTTAAGTATTTGAAAACATTATTTCAATATGGGCTCTCAGGTCGTGAGAGCAATGCAAGTATTTTAGAATACAAGATCCACTATCCTAAGTTGCAATTTCAACTTTAGCACATCACCAGGCACAAAGTAGGCATTTTTTCCTCTAATTTCATAACAGCAAACTTACTTGGGGTAAGATTATATCCCATGTAACATCTAGAAACAAATTCTGGAATATATCACTCATATATGGACTTTCTATAACTAACTTTTCTTATGGTAAGGAACTCTTTCTTACCTAAACCTGCAGAGGAGGCAGTGTCATACCTCAGGATAACTTAATTTTTAATGGATATTTATTTCATTTCAGTTGTGTTTCATACACACCCTTCATCTACACAGGGAACAGTAACCTTAAATAACCCAGTTAACCCAAAACATGATAGAATTAATACCTCTTTGGTAAAAGATTCACTCCAGACAGACCAAGGAAATCCTATGCTTTCTATGCTGTTTTTCAAATACCACAGTGTTACTTTAAGGAGTCATCTTTCAGACCCATCTGAAAAGCTGGGGTCAAAAGTCTAGGCCAGAAGACCTGACAGAGTCCTTCCTAAAGCTCAAAGACATAGATTTCTATTGACTGCTCCACTCCTGAAAACCTACAGGCCTAATCTACAGAAAAAAAANGCCTTTCAAGGACCTACTTATTCCACAGGACTAATACACCTAGCAACTAAAACTTACAAAACTAAACATGAAACAGAGAAAATAAACTACTGCAAGCACATAAATATCTACTTCACTTTTGCTAACATAACACATGACAGCACACACATAATGTAGTCGATGGAATAAGCCCATACAATAATTCCACAAGGAAAGAAAAAAGAATCACAGGTGACAGCTACTAACCAAAGTGCACAAGACATTTCCAAAAAGGCATTTGGACCCTTCAGAGATGGCAGCAGTATAAGAATATAAAAACAGTGAAATGATAATGATTTGGGTATCACTAGAAGCAGCATCTTGAACTGTATATTCTGGTGGTAGTCACTCCTTTCCTTCAATGCATGATGAAAAACAAGGAGCAGAGGATGTTGTGATATTCCTTGAGGGAGAGCACTGACCAACAGTGAACTAAAAAAAGAAAATCTATCCCTGTTCTTCAAAGTATTCAAGCAATTACAAACTGGGGAACAAGGAGCAATTTTCATCAGTGGAATCAGGGATTGTTGTGGCCTAACTAGCACTCTCTGACACAACAGTGTCAGAACAGTATCAAGTACCTTCATCAAGAATAAACAGAAGAGTCAGCACATAAACAAACACATGTTAGTATTTAAAGACAGTATGAGATCAGCCAGAGGGGGAAGGAGTAGAAACAAACTCAAAATTCATGAAGTGAGCAATTAGGTCACTTTCTCAAAACCCCTCTTGGAACACAAGCATGTTACATACTATGTAAATTTGCCAAGAAAAGAATATACTTCCATACAGTTAGGATTTGTTTTTCCACATTGTTGCAACAAGTCCACCACCTCCCTACTGACCACTTGTGGTCAGATTAAATCAACTAAGAACTATTCCTATCCTGCTTACATAAAATTCCAGAATTGTAAATAAAAATTTAATTTGGCTGATTCTCACTTCAAAAGAAAGAAAAAAAGACAAATCAAGTAACTACTAAGTCTAGTGTGCTTCTACAGCATATCCTCCTCAAAAGACTACCCACAACCCCAACTAGAACTTCCAGGTAACTTCTTCCCTTGATACTTCAAGAATGGTATGAACAGGGAAACCCACTGACTTCTACCACATACCCCAAGGTAATTACTCCTCATTACAGTTCTAAATTTCTCAAACAATTTTCAGGTACTTAAGCTCATTTTCACATCAAAGCATGCCAAAACACAAGATACCTAGAAACTATTTTATAGGAGCAATAAAAACACAGATATGCTGGCCCATTAACTAACACTGAAAACAATCAAAAAAAAACCCAGAAAACTCAGATTTCTCAGGATTGTGCCCTCTTGAATAAAAGGGTTGTGGAAATTGGATTCTACCTCAATGACTTTAGTACCCTGCAGCTAATTCTCACTAATTAAGTACTAGAATACACTAAAACAGGAATTCAGACTGATCAAAAGATACGATCTGTGTTTATAATAACTCCTATAATCATTAGGAACAAAAATCTTAAAGGTTCTTGATGCCATTAACTCACAGACCAACAATTAAGAGCTACCATCCCAAATAGGTCTGAAATTTCTGAGAACCCATAGTCAAATAACTTCATGATGAAGCCAAGTCTCAGTGAAATACATTCAATGTTACTCAGCAAGTAGGAAACCAGTCTGTAAAGTCCAAAAATATTCCTACAGGATTCTGGTGAAAGAAAAACATGTTCTGCATTTATGGACTGCTTCTCAGCTACTGTTTCCTCATCCAATCATGTTAAGAGTCTCAAGTCCTCAAGCCCTGAACACACAGATGCAGCTGCACTCACCCAGGCTCCCCCAATGCACAGATGTATCCCACAGGTAACAGGGCAAAAACTTATTATAAAATCCTAGAATGGTTTGGGTTGGAAGGGACTTTTAAGATCATCTCGTTCCAATCCCTTCAAGGGCAGGGACACCTTACACTGGACCAGGTTGCTCAGGACCCCATCCAACCTGGCCTTGAACACTTCCAGGGATGGGGCAGCCACAGCTTCTCTGGGTAACCTGTTACAGTGTTTCACCACCCTCAAAGTTAAGCACATCTTCCTAATATCTAATCTAAATCTACCTTGTTTCAATATAAAGACATGGACATCCTTGTCCTATCACTATGCCCAGGTCCCCGAGATGCAAGCACCAGTGACAAACTGCCTTGCTGAGCTTGTGTCCAACCACACATGGGAAATGAGGAGCTGTACAATGTTAGAGCAAATTTTAGGCACATGAGACGTAACTACAACAGATCTCATCTTTTCTGCATATGCAGCTATGCTCTCATCATTACCACAGCTGTGGAAAGCCCCCTGCATGGCCTGTGACCTATAAGGAATGTAATCCAGGGATCACACAAAGGCGCACTAGACAGTAAACTGCAAGGTCATGCAAAGAATGGAGAGATGAGGTTTTCTGTCAGCTTGTCCCTTTCCATTGCTGTTCCTTGAAAAGTGACAGTAAACTCACACTTAAAGCTGCATTGTATTTGATCCAATATAGTGTATGTAACACTGAGTACAGGCTCCTAACAGGCACCAGCCTGAACACGCCTGGTTTGCATGATCTACTTTTAACTGTCAGATTCAGACAACAAGCCCACTGGTTTTGTCTACAAATTGCCACCTACTCTACATATTCCAGCAAAATACTGTGACAACTGGATGATCATCTTCTGCGTGCTCATGTTCTACAAACTCTGTTTTATTCCCCCTCCCAATTCCTTAATATCATCGTTCACGGTCTTAAAAAAAAAAACACATTTTAAATACATAAGACTTCTTTTCTAGTCATTTAAAAAGAAAACTCCATAATCTCTACCAGGAATAAATAACATTAAAGCCATGTAGCTCTCCCTTACATCCCATAACAATACAAGCTTTCCCGATCCCCAGAAGACAATCACATAACCTTGACATCTTTTTGCTGACTCAGAAAAAAATTCATCACAAAGTGTAACTGTCAGGTTTCCCAGTGACAGAGGAAGCTCCTGAGAACCACAGCCTAATAAAACTTTCCTCCTAGAGGGATGACAGCAGTCTTTCTCCCATATGTATGATTCAATTTTATTTGATACTGTTAAAGCAATATTCACACAGGACACTTTCACACTAGACTCTACCTTAAAAAAAAAATGGCTATGAGGTCAAAACATAAGTTGAAAACCAATATTCCATGGGCATGTCTGGAAAATCTTCAAGTGACTGTGGTCTAAAATAATTGTATCACATCTTGGTACCCTGAGGACTGACCACCTCCCTCTGGACTTGATCTAGTGGCCATCACAAAAATTTTCTTCTAGGGTTACTCTAGCAAAAAGGGAGTTGATTGAGACAAATAACTTCTTTGTTACAAGAAACTTCACAGACAAAAAAGGAGAATATTTCTTAAATTTATGTATATGGTTACTGATGTATCTAGAAGTGCTCAGTGCTATAAATGACCCAACTAAAAAGCCTGACAACTGTCATCCATCTCACATATATTTTTATTTGACAGAGATTGACATGTAACAGAGACCTATGTCAGAAACCACTGTGCAAGGGGTCAAAACCTGAGGAGAATCATTCCTTAGGAGGTCAGCAACAGAGATAAGAATTTGATTAAGAGTACTTTTATTTAGAGAAACTCTGAAATCACACACTGCATCTGGAAATGCTGATTGTTATAATGCTCACAGACTAGAAAATCATCCATGGATCCCATGAAATGTACTCATGGCTTAAACATTCATTTTGCTCCCCTTTAAAAAACTGAAGAATGACTGCAATGCAATATTACAGAATCACTTGTTGAAAGCAAGGCCAGTTTTCACTACTCGAGGAAGCCTGAGAAAGCCAGTGAATTTAGAAGCTGTTTACTTGCTTTGCCCCTCCCCAGTGACATCCCAGGCACTAACCCACATAATACACTGCTTATTGTTTGGCAAAATAAACCTCACTTCATACAGAACACTTCTCACTCTCCACGACTAGAGCTTTAGGCCAGACATCATCATAAGTACATGCTACAAGTGTCTTACATATACTTCCATGCACAAACTCACTTTTTAGGAGCGTTTACCACCATTTCAAATCCAACCCCAACAACAGGAAAAAAAAAAAAAAAGAAGAAATATGAGAGATCTTCAGGGCAATCACATAGCAGTTAACAATCACAGAGTGTAAAAAGTTGGGGTTTCCCCTTTCTTAAACACAGCTAGTGAACATGTGACCATGTCAATCCTGCCTAGCACCAGTATTTCTCAATTCATCTCTTGCACTAAGGCAGCACTACCTGGTCATGATTTTACTGGCATGGAAAACCTTTCTAATGATGTCTTTTATATCTATGTTGGGGTACCTAAGTAGTAAAATTAATACAGACTTTATGGGAAATTGTTACAAAGATATTTAAGAAATTTGTATACATTTTCATGAATGGGCATCTTTTAACCTTATAGACATACCCATTTGAAACAATTTCAGAACAGAAGGCTTATCAGTCTCATAGCTGAGCTCACATAGATATCACAACAGCTTTAGGCATGACTAATATCACATGTTACATCAAAAAGTTGTCTTACAGACATTTTACAAACACCTTGTTTTTTGGTTTTGGTTTTTATATTGGGATTTTTTGCCCAGTGCAAGAGTTCTAGACAGTTTATATTTGATAAGCTGTTCATAAATTATACCCTACTGCTGTTTGCAGGTTGGAACTTCTTCCCACACAGATTTCATTTTATCATCAGACTGTTTAATTCTGCGCTTATAAAAATGTCATCCTAGTCATAAGGGAAGAATTAGACAGCACTGTCTTAAGGCTTTCTGCACATACCATGACAAAATGCAGATACTGTGATGCTAATATGCCAGTCAAGCGCATCAATGGCAGGATCAGGCCATATACCCATGCTGTTATTGAGCTAAGTCTTGCTGTTTTCAAAAGTGCAATGAAATCATGAAGTAATATAAATTAGTAATATATTAACTACATTACAGTATTCTCACTGTTGCCTCTTGATATCATAGATTGGAATACATTAACACACTGATAATATCCTATGAGTAGATTAAAAATTATTTCTGAGCAAAACCAGTACCAGCTCTATATTATCTCCCAAAATAACATTCTGATACTGTGGAAGAAGTTATCAGGAGATTTTTAACCCTTCTGCATGTTGCAGATTTCACAGTCTTTCTAAAAGACATCCAATTTCCCCTCAGGACACACTTATTATCAAGTTTTATGAGAACATATTACAAAGTTTTCCAGATATTTTATCCAACATGCTGAACGATACATGAAAAATATCTCTATATGGAGTTAGGGGAAGATAATGACATATGATATTGGAATATTCATATGTGTTATTGTGCTTTAATTTGTACAATAATTTTTAAGTAAAATAATCTAAAATTTTATCATTTGTGTAGTTTATGGCATTATTGCTGAGGTACAAAATATTCTGTTCTATGCAAATGATAAAAAACGTATATTTAAAATTTATATAGACTACTAACTAGTGAGCTAAACAGATGGAGTTGTGGTTTAATTTCACTGGAAAGTACTGAAATAAAGTAAATGAAAACAAATCTCATGAAAATCTGAATGGATTTCCCTTTGTCAGACAGGAGTTTGTGCTTGGCTGTATATTACAGCCAATGGCTGTGTTTTGCTGACATGGCCTGCCAATAGCTATGTCTCAGCTGTTAAAAAACAGTAAGTTAAATGTATGGACTCAATACTAGTTCAGAGGCTTCTGCACAGGTCCCAATATACAGAACTGAAAAAAGAAAAGAAGTTCATGAATCTCAGTAGTCTAAGAAATACAATTTTCCCCAAAGTATTTCTGTCAAAAAAACCCTGAATAAATTAAAGTGGAACTTAATCACAGCACTTACCCTTCACAAAAGCCCTGCAACATAGCAGAAGCAGGCACCCATGTCTGCTTACATCCGTGGAGCCTTTGTGAGACCACATTTGTCTTTAAACACTCAGTTATGCAGATCAGACTGCAAGATGAAGGCTTGAATCTATTCCATCATTTGAAAGGTAGCTATCATTAGAATGCTAGGGAAAGGCATAAAAAGTACTTATTTTAAATAAAAGTATCTATTTCTCTGTTAGATCCATTTAAGAGTCTTCAAATTAAAAATATTTCCACTGGCATTTACTTTTCAGTCCTTGTCCGGATCATTTAATACACAAGACATTGTTAAGTTTGGACAGGAAAGCTGGCTGCTTCAGTTTCACGTTTAGGGTAACAGCAGTATCTTTACTTCTCAAAGACATTATCCCAACGTTACTATTTCTTATGTAACTTCAGCTACTTCACGTAGAAAAATGTATTTTATATTAGAGCCAAAATTAAATCAAACTTAATCCCAAATTATGCTAAACCACTTAAAAGTGGTTTTGATAGATTAAGGCCCACTCCATCAAGCTGCTCTGTACAGACAGGACTCCATTTGTAGGAGTTCACACAGTCCTCACCAGTGGAAGACTCTACAAATGTCCTAGCCACAAAAAAATCACAAATATCTAGCAGCAGATAAAAAAAACCACCCCACTTTTCCCCAAAATACTAGAATACAACAAACACTTCCTCCTCATTTGTACATTTTAAAATGTTTAACCTAAATCCATATACTAACAACGATACACTGAACTCCACTATTTGCAGATTTACATTACTGAACCTATGGAGCAAAGAACTTACCTAGAACTGAGCTAAACTCTTTAAGAGGTACCATCACCATAATTCACTAGAGTAATATATTCTTCCCATTCTCATAGTTCAATTCTAACATTACTGGTACACTGAAGTTCTCAGCTGGAAGTAAAAATTTCCAACCTCAATAGTTTTACACCATCAACTGTCTCCAGAACACCACCATGCTCCACAGCACTTTAAATTCTCATACAAACAAACTTGTACACATTGAACTGAGAGGGAAAACCATCTTTTGAGAAGCTACATAATAATATTCCTCAAGTATGTATTCCTTCAGGTGAGCAATTTAGCCTGAAATAAACTTTTTGCATTGAGTAATTTTTCTTCCTTTTTTTTTTAAAAGCATTATAGTTCTTCAAGTAGCTACTTACAGTTTGATATCATAATCCATTATATTAGGGATTTTCCATAAACAGAATGTTTATAACAGAGTAGACAGGAAACACACATGGACAAGAAGGACAATAACAAAAGCACAGATCACATACACATCTGTTCTCTCAGCTCAGCTCAGGACCAAAGACAGAAAAAGTACATGTGTACACAACAGCCTAAATGCAAGGCTCACCCTCATCTCTTCTAGCTTTATTCAGTTATCTGAGCTCACTGAGTAATTCCGTGTATATTTGGGGAAGGGGGGCATGCAAACATCCAGAAACAACTACAAAGAAAACACTTTTGGAAACGGAACACACACATACACTCAGCTGCGCATTCATCGTGAAAGGCCAAAACAACAGTTTTCAGGACTCCTCAGTTGAAAACTTAATTTTGTTCTCCTAAATAACCACAACAAGAGCAGGGTTTGCTTGATTCTCCTCTGAATGAGCCTGTACCCTGTACCAGGAGCCAGCAGATCCCACGGGATCCACAGGAAAGGAGGCCTCATGAGCTTCTGGCGCAGCCAACACTCCTGCAGATGACAGCTGTCACTGGACACATGCACGGATCCCAGACACAGGAAGTGGGACACTGTAAAACTAACACTGCCTCAAGGTATGCAAACTTTTTAAGTGCAGATCAAACCACTGGTTCACCTGGACCGATTTCAAGAATGGGGTAAGAAGACTTGCAAAAATTGCTACAGGGTAGAGCTATTTTTCTACCTTCCCTTCACAAGGCATATTCACCAAAGTCATGGAAAATGGCTACAACATTTCTACCACTTGCAACAATGAAATCTGATATGAGCACTCCAAAATGTTGCTGCATGATAGGCCCAGGTACATATTCCCAGCAAGCCTGTAGAAGTACTACTGAAATTTGTAAGGGCAGCAAATAACAAAGCAACTGAGAGCCTATTCAAAAGAAAAACCACAGTCCTCTGTCATTCATCCTCTACCAATGGCAAAGATACTGCTCATCAGGAATAAGATTTCTCCCACCTAAAACTTCCTGGGCCAGAACATAATGTGTATGCAGACAGAGATAGGCCATGCTCCAAGTAGACTTTCAAAGCAAGACTGATGTTGTGACCACTGGATTCCATGTATCTACCTTTTGTTCCCTATCACTGTGCAAAATCCCTCACAGCTGCTCTGAGCAGTTTACAAAAACGAAGTGATCAGAAAGATGAGTTGTGTTTGCAACATGAATGTCTTCCCTTTTCACAAACCAGCTTAATGCAGATGTTGCTGCAACTCACCCCAGCTGAGGTTTGCCAGGAATCAGGGGAGGAAAGATGATGAAGAGTGAAAGTGTTTGAAGCCCAACTAATTTCTCCTCAAACTCCTACGGGTCACCCCTGCTCTCCCAAGCCACGTCCAGCCCGGCACTTGTTAGCAGCTCCCGACGCAGGGGACAAGAGGCGCCTTGCAAAACCTTCCTCCGCACGGCCGAGAGGAGACTCTGAGAAGGTTATTCACAAATAAAACCGAGCGGAGAGACTGCTCGCACGCTTCAGCTCGCTTACACCGGGAACAATGGAGAGGCGGGCAGCGGGAGGATAGGGCCGGGGAGCGCGGGGCCGGGGGGACGCGCTGCCGGCCCCGTCCCTCCGTCCGCCGGCTCTTTGTCCGTCCGTCTGTCTGTCAGGCGGCCCCGCCGGCCCCATCCCC